>VDFB02327544.1:0-14810 GCA_007258455.2 Sequoia sempervirens
GTCCAAAATTATTTGGCCATTTGTTTGATTTTTTTCACAATTTTTCTAGTCATGGCGAGGATTTTCCTTTGTCACTTTGATACTTGGACATATTTTCTAAGTGCCATGCATATTCTCATTTTCCAAAGGTTCACACTTAGGCAAAATTTTAATTTATTCCTTCCTAAACATGGCGGACTTTAACTTTGACATGGCCATGTCACTTTTTGGCTGAGGCGGACATTGGGTCTTTTCTTGCCACTTTGACTTTTACCCAAGGCGGACTTTGTCATTTGTTAAGCCATGCCTTTTATCCATAGGCAGATTTTCCAATTGTTTTATTGCCATTATCTTCCTTATGGCTGGCGGAGTTTACTAAGTCTTTGCCATTTCATTTTGAAGGTGGGGCCCACTTCAAAAACTTTATGTCCTTAGGTGACTTGACTTTGTCAAATATTTTCCAAGTGTTTTTTAGGCTGGGTGCACTTCATAAAAAGCTTCCTCAAGTCACTTTCCAGCTGGCAGACTTTGCTAAAACATTTTCCATTTGATATTTGGGCTGAGCGCACTTCCTAAGAAGTTTTCCAAATGGTTTTTTTTTTTGTATCTAATCCTCCAGCTGGCAGACTTTGGAAATTTTCATGTGCCTTTTAAGCTAACAGACTTTATAAAAGCATTTTCCATTTGTTATTCCAGCTGGCGGACTTTATGCATTTGCTTGCCACTTAATATTGACCAAGGCGGACTTTGGCTTGTTTTGTTGCCATTGGACAAGGTGGATTTCCTCATCTGTGATGCCACTTCACATTTCTTAAAGGCGGACTTGGATACTTTCATGCCATCTGGTCTTTAATCTTGGGCGGACTTCATAGGATCCCATGCCATTCCAACATTCATCAAGGGCGGACTTTGGCTAGTGGTTGACCATGACAAGGGCGGACTTCAGCTTGTGTTTAGCCATTGTCTTATTTGCTGGGCGGACTTGCTAATTTTCATTGCCACTTAACTTCTTGGCTGAGACTTTTTCCTTCTTTTCAAAGGGCGGACTTGCTCCATTTGGTTGCCATTTCATATTTTGTCCAAAGCGGACTTCCTCCATTTTGATGCCACTTCTTCAAGGCGGACCTTACCAGATTTCAGGCCATTTCCATCAGGCTGACTTGTCTTAATCTTGTGCCACCTTCCTTAGAGCGGAATTTCTCCATGTTTGTGCCATTGCTTTAGGTGGACTTGGCTAAGTGTTGAGCCATCTTTTTCATGTCCAAGGGCGGACTTTGACTATGTTCTAGCCATTTCAAACTATCCAAGGCGGACTTTGGTCTTTTCCTTGCCATTCATAGGGCGGACTTCCTCATTTTCTTTGCCACTTGCTCTTAAACTAAGGCGGACTTCAGCCTTTGTCAAGCCATTGGACACTCATCATGGGCGGACTTCCTAGTTTTTATTGCCATTGGACAGTTCTTTCAAGGGCGGACTTGGCTGTTGATATGGCCATTGCCTCATTTCCTTAGACAAATCCCTCTTTCCATAGGGCGGACCTGCTTGATTCTATTGCCATTTGACCATTTTTGGAGGGCGGACTTCCTTCAATGCTTGGCCATTGCTCAAGGCGGACTTGCATGTTTGGTTGGCCATTGCCAACCTTTACCCAGCCATTTCCTTTTTTGTCTTAGGCTGATCCTTCTTCTCCATGGGCGGACTTCAGCTTGGGACTGTCCATTGCCTCCTTTCTTTAGACATTTTCCTCTTCCTCCATGGGCGGATTTCAGCTTGTGACTGTCCATTGCTTCAGATTTTATGCCATTTGCTTCACATTGTCAGCCATTGCCAACTTTTACCTGGCTTTGTTAAGGCGGAATCCATAGTTTGCTTGGCCATTGACACCTTTTTCTGTCTTTCTCAGTCCTGATTAAACTCCATACTTAGGCAAACTTCAGTTTTCTCCATGAACAAATGTTCAGATTTTTCACGAATTGCCCAGATTTTCTTGACGAATTTCCTGAATTTTTACCAATTTGTTGATGAGTTGATCGTCTTATCTACCATTTTCTGTGCTCTTTACCAGATTTCTCTGTGATTTTCCAGAATTTTACACCATTTTTGAACGAATTTTCCAAATTTTTGAACTTTTATGTGATTTTCCAGAATTTTACCAAAATTTCAAAAAAACTTCGAATCGATTTTCTGAGAGTTTCGTTGCTCGTTTCGAACTTCTGAGTGCGTTTTCGAAACTCGTGGCCCTTCTAAAAATAGAAACTTTCTAAAAATAGAAATTTTCCAAAAATAGCAACTTTCCAAAAATAGACCCTAAAAAAATAGGGATCCCAGAATTGCCCAAAAGTGCCAAAAAAGTAGGTCCTAAAAAATAGGGGCCCGGGGTGAGAAACCCTAAAAATTTGGAAGTGTCAGAATCGACCGAAACGACAGTCGATCTTCGTCTCCCAGGCCTTCTAAGCGCGATGGTGACGTTTATTCAGTGATCTAGGCTAAAACTGACTGACTTGATTCGGGTGACCATTCAAAATTAAGACTCATTGCAAAAAGACTGGTGATAAGCAGTTGCGATGCCAAGGCAAAACCAAAAAGCGAAAAAAAATGAAGGGTCCCCATTTGCAATGGGGCGATGTGTGAAAAGGTCACAACATCTAGCGCCAACCTGAACATTTCAAAGACAGTACCCATTTCAAACCCAGAATCTTAGATTAATTCTAACTAACTTACCCTTTGGCAAAGAAGAGTAATTAAAAGGAAAGAGGAATCCTAAATTGTATCAAGACCCTTTCCTCCTGCAGTTACAAGTGTGTGCAAATGCGTTTATTCCCATCTCACAAGACCATTTTGACTCTTTGGTTCCATCATGGCAGGCTTGTGTATTTTGTCTTAACTCCAAAAGCATCCTTGGATAGAGCCTTGCTGCCAGCGAGCGTCTATAGCCCCGACAAGGTTATCGCTATAATCTCACGGAGATTGCTCTACTTCCGGCGATTTAGTTTTTCTTTTGATTTTCTTGTTTTCCTCTTTTGATGATTGATCGATTTGAGTGCACGCCTATAGAGATGTCCGCACACCCGAAAGCCAAATGCTCTGATTTTTCATTTTTTCTTTCTTTTGATAATTCTTTTCTTTTTTGATATTCTTTTGTTTTCACATCTTTCCACAGTTTGGCCTGTAAGCAATGAAGCTCACATGGGTTTGAGCATTATAGTGGCGCTGAAGCAAGACTTTTGATTTTCCATGACTTCACCTGGGAGACCATAATGACTCAGAGAATTCATTAAGTGTGTAAGATATAATAACTGTAAGACTCGGTGTCAAGATACAATAGATGATTCTTTTTCCAGTCAAGTACTAACCTTAACCTTAAGATACTTTAGAAACAATTAATCTAGGATTCGAAGATTATCCACAAATATTTATCCCGGAAATGGACTGAACATGATTTAGCACAGGCGCTAGAGTTCTTAAGATACAACACCTTTCACAAATGGGAGCCCATTTATTGAAAGCAGACAAAACGGGCAAGCAAACTAAACTAAGAAAACAAGACAACTAATCTAAAGCAAACAAAGCAAAAAAGAAAACCTACTCTAAACGAAATCAAAAATTTAAGCGAACAACAGTTAAAAGACCTAAGTATATACAACTCCTAACATGATTTCTCAGGGTGTGCAGTAACAACAATGCAGCGGTCACGGTGCGAAGCTTTGCAAACTTATCTTTAAATTCAGAAAAATATTCTTTCAATGGACAAATCTGAAACTCAAGCAAAACTTCAGGAAAGATTAGTAACTGGGGCAACTCATCTGGACCATGATCAATCCATAAACAAGTTATCTTTCCTGAATCTCCATAATCAAAATGATATTCCTTGTAGTCAATAATAGGGAAAGATACAACCTGGTGGTCTTCATTTGTAGACATGAATTCTTGCTCGTCGTCCATTGCGTCGTCAGGAGGTCGGAGTTGATGGTGAATCATACCACTTGGATCTGAAACATGGATATCAACATCCTGATCCAAACTGGGTGGAGTGGAGCGGGAATTCAATTCAAGAAGGCATTTGGAAATCTGGATCATTTCATGCGTTGGCTCCTTTTGAATGCCTAACAATGGATCAAGCCCCAACCTGAATTGCTCTTCATTTTCTATCTCTGTCACAATTGTTTGTTTATCATGTAGCCTTCCATTAGTTTCGATTTCTTCAAGCAATTCCTCCATGACTGTGAACATTGGATCAAGCGCTGACGCGAAATGTATTTCGTACTTTGCTTCCATCTTGGTAGCCCATTCATTGTCAAACATATTATCTTGCCTCAAGCCGCTTATCATTTCTTCCATCTTGCATGATTGAACTTCTTCATCAAGGACTGTTTTTTCTTGAAATGCACTGGAATTACTTCCCTCTTCATATTCTCCTTCTAGGATGAATGAACATTGGAAATTTGTCACGCCATCTCTACTTTGAGCTAAGTCCTCCATTTCTGGTTCTTGATGATCCTCTATATATTCATTCACTTTCGTATGCTGACAGTTGCCTTGGGTGGTTCCCCTCGTTTGGATGTATCCCATTGCTTCTTTGATCTTTACTTGAATGGCCTCTTGTTCCAATGTAATGAAGGAACAATCCTCCTCCACTTCACCTCTAGGCTCGATCTCATTATCCTGTTGTACCTTATTCTCCCTCCTGTTAGATGATATTGTGGTACATTCTTCATTTGGTACTAAAGATGTTCGTTGGGCATATTCAATCCATGCTTTGTCCTCAAAGAATCCATATGGTAGCTCAGGTAATCCGAGGTGACATCTGGCATAGTTGATGGCCTCTTCACATGTTGTGCAAGTGAACTCTGGATGAGGTGCGTTGTGAATCCGGCACCAACGAGGGAGCAAAACACCCTTCGAGCAAACATTACCAAGTTTTATTTGACTTTCAATTCTGAGTATGAATCTTGTGAAGGCCTCATATCCAACTTCTGGAATACTATAATCATCAGGTTCTACATCCAACACTCCCGGCTTGGGAACATCCCAAAAGAAAATTTTCCCTTGGAGAACAAGCTCTATCCTTGACAGGAATGTCAAGCAATTAATCTCTTCGTGCTGGGAAGTCTCATGAATTCGACATCTTCCTGGCAAAGCAAACTTAGACAAATTCCTGGGATACAACTGTGCATTCAAATTTTCCTGAATCTGAGCAAGACTGTCTTGAGAGCAAGAAATATGGAATGGGGGCCCATCCATTGAGAAATCTCAGATTTTATTTTATTTTTTGAAATTTTTTAACTTTTCACCTTTTTTGGATTTTTTGGCATAAAAGAGATCTAACATATCTCAGATTTGGCATTTCAAAGCTCATACTGGTTCTTTCCAGCCGAAGTTCCTCCACTTGTGAAAACAAGCAACCTAGAGATTAGGCCCTCCTTCTAGCGCCAATTCAATGTTGATGCGTGTTTTATGACACAACAAACATTCTAGAATAAAAAGTCCAAAGACGCTCTATCCCCTCTTGAAAAACTACCTCGTATGCTAAGATTGCAAGAAAGATCATACGGTAATTCCAATGTTTAAGATGAGTGCGGATAGGCTCTGTGGTATGGATGTGATTTGCTGGTTATGACAAGGGGACTTATGCTAGGCTCGTTCAATTCACAATGAAGGTTTGGACAATGAAGCTCTATTACTTGGGTCATGGATCAAAGAAACTAAAAAGGGAGAAGGGTTCAGAAGCACTAATCTACTCCTAAGAATCCAAGAGACGGTATTGACTCGGTGAAACCAAAACTAAACTTTGTTTCGCCACGCAGGGAACGCGCCAACTACGCAAAGCCAGTGCAATCTTCAAGGGAGAGTTGTGTTTATGATTTTCACGTCATGAATAACTACCATCGAATCGAACAATATTTATTTAGACAAAAGTTAAGAATCCACAAAGTAAGCTCAGGCTAACTTTACGCATTGAACGAAAATCATCCGTTCAAAGAAAGTATGAGCAAAAAGTTTCACCATAAATCAATACTTATCAAATCTTGCATTCATCTAACATACATGAAAAGAAATCTAAACTATGATGAGGGATAAGAACCATGACAACCCCAAAATAAGAGAAGCAATCACCATCAGAACAATGCATGCATTACTTATTACTTTGGCAATCTTACAACAGTTGCTTATCTCAACATGTTTTGCAACATGCTCCCATGCTTTACAAATGAGGGGTTGAGCTCAATTTATAGGCTCCCCAATTACAATTTGACGGCCAAGATTGATTTGGAATCAACAGCCAAGATTAAAAATAAAACCCTAATTAGGGTTTGCTACCCCTCGACCAATGAGAAAATTGCATTCGAGGACACTTGTCCTTCTTGCTAAATACGAACCAACAGATAAAATAGAAAGTTGTTGCATGTTGATTTGGAACAATCTGATTGGTCGGAAGATGACGAGGCGCCACCTCAGCGTGCTGGAGGTCCTCCTTGATGGCTTTGTCCTTTTTCCATGTTCTTGCCTTAGAATAGTTTTCCCTGCCGATGACTTTATCCTTTGTGCTTCGATCTTGGATGGCTTTGGCTTCTTCTTCTCACCTCGCCTTGGAGCACCTGTTTAGACTTGAAGCCCTTAAATCTTTCTTTTCGGATTGCTTTGGAATTCCTTCAAGTGCCAATTCAATGTTGAGCGCGTGGAGGAGAGGCAAGCATACAAAGGTGATGTAGCGAAGATTTCTTTTCGTTCAGCCCTCCTTGAATAATTGGTTCTTTCTTTGTTCAGACCTCCTTTGCCTTGTGTAATCATCCACCTGCAGTAAAACAAAACAAATTTATTTTAGATAACTTTTCAAGATAAGCTTTGAAAGATTTTTACAAATTTCATTTTCAAGCTTTTAATTCTCTTTCCGTCCAATTTATTTGGCCATATTTTCTCGCCCTTTCCCAAAATTTATCTCACCATGTCCAGTTTTATTTAGCCACAAATATTTTTTCGTCCAACATTCCTCTAACCACGTCCGTCCAATTTTATTTTGTCCAAAAATTGCCTCTTGTCCAAAATTCTTTCGCCATGTCCGATTTTATTTGGCCATCGTCCAAAATTATTTTACCATTTGTTTGATTTTTTTCACAATTTTTCTAGTCATGGCGAGGATTTTCCTTTGTCACTTTGATACTTGGACATATTTTTTTAAGTGCCATGCATATTCTCATTTTCCAAAGGTTCACACTTAGGCAAAATTTTAATTTATTCCTTCCTAAACATGGCGGACTTTAACTTTGACATGGCCATGTCACTTTTTGGCTGAGGCGGACTTTGGGTCTTTTCTTGCCACTTTGACTTTTACCCAAGGCGGACTTTGTCATTTGTTAAGCCATGCCTTTTATCCATAGGCAGATTTTCCAATTGTTTTATTGCCATCATCTTCCTTATGGCTGGCGGAGTTTACTAAGTCTTTGCCATTTCATTTTGAAGGTGGGGCCCACTTCAAAAACTTTATGTCCTTAGGTGACTTGACTTTGTCAAATATTTTCCAAGTGTTTTTTAGGCTGGGTGCACTTCATAAAAAGCTTCCTCAAGTCACTTTCCAGCTGGCAGACTTTGCTAAAACATTTTCCATTTGATATTTGGGCTGAGCGCACTTCCTAAGAAGTTTTCCAAATGGTTTTTTTTTTGTATCTAATCCTCCAGCTGGCAGACTTTGGAAATTTTCATGTGCCTTTTAAGCTAACAGACTTTATAAAAGCATTTTCCATTTGTTATTCCAGCTGGCGGACTTTATGCATTTGCTTGCCACTTAATATTGACCAAGGCGGACTTTGGCTTGTTTTGTTGCCATTGGACAAGGTGGATTTCCTCATCTGTGATGCCACTTCACATTTCTTAAAGGCGGACTTGGATACTTTCATGCCATCTGGTCTTTAATCTTGGGCGGACTTCATAGGATCCCATGCCATTCCAACATTCATCAAGGGCGGACTTTGGCTAGTGGTTGACCATGACAAGGGCGGACTTCAGCTTGTGTTTAGCCATTGTCTTATTTGCTGGGCGGACTTGCTAATTTTCATTGCCACTTAACTTCTTGGCTGAGACTTTTTCCTTCTTTTCAAAGGGCGGACTTGCTCCATTTGGTTGCCATTTCATATTTTGTCCAAAGCGGACTTCCTCCATTTTGATGCCACTTCTTCAAGGCGGACCTTACCAGATTTCAGGCCATTTCCATCAGGCTGACTTGTCTTAATCTTGTGCCACCTTCCTTAGAGCGGAATTTCTCCATGTTTGTGCCATTGCTTTAGGTGGACTTGGCTAAGTGTTGAGCCATCTTTTTCATGTCCAAGGGCGGACTTTGACTATGTTCTAGCCATTTCAAACTATCCAAGGCGGACTTTGGTCTTTTCCTTGCCATTCATAGGGCGGACTTCCTCATTTTCTTTGCCACTTGCTCTTAAACTAAGGCGGACTTCAGCCTTTGTCAAGCCATTGGACACTCATCATGGGCGGACTTCCTAGTTTTTATTGCCATTGGACAGTTCTTTGGTAGGACTTGGCTGTTGATATGGCCATTCTCATTTCCTTAGACAAATCCCCTCTTTCCATAGAGGCGGACCATACTTGATTCTATTGCCATTTGACCATTTTTGGAGGGCGGACTTCCTTCAATGCTTGGCCATTGCTCAAGGCGGACTTGCATGTTTGGTTGGCCATTGCCAACCTTTACCCAGCCATTTCCTTTTTTGTCTTAGGCTCATCCTTCTTCTCCATGGGCGGATTTCAGCTTGTGACTGTCCATTGCTTCAGATTTTATGCCATTTGCTTCACATTGTCAGCCATTGCCAACTTTTACCTGGCTTTGTTAAGGCGGAATCCATAGTTTGCTTGGCCATTGACACCTTTTTCTGTCTTTCTCAGTCCTGATTAAACTCCATACTTAGGCAAACTTCAGTTTTCTCCATGAACAAATGTTCAGATTTTTCACGAATTGCCCAGATTTTCTTGACGAATTTCCTGAATTTTTACCAATTTGTTGATGAGTTGATCGTCTTATCCACCATTTTCTGTGCTCTTTACCAGATTTCTCTGTGATTTTCCAGAATTTTACACCATTTTTGAACGAATTTTCCAGATTTTTGAACTTTTATGTGATTTTCCAGAATTTTACCAAAATTTCAAAAAAACTTCGAATCGATTTTCTGAGAGTTTCGTTGCTCGTTTCGAACTTCTGAGTGCGTTTTCGAAACTCGTGGCCCTTCTAAAAATAGAAACTTTCTAAAAATAGAAATTTTCCAAAATGGCAACTTTCAAATAGACCTAAAAATGAGGGATCGAAATTGCTTAAAAGTGCATAAAAAGTGATTCTAAAGCGAGGCGGGGTGAGAAACCCTAAAAATTTGGAAGTGTGAATATTAGAAGCGACGGTCGATCTTAGTCTCAGACCTTCTAAAGCAGCGATGGTGGCGTTTATTCAGTGATCTAGGCTAAAACTGACTGACTTGATTCGGGTGACCATTCAAAATTAAGACTCATTGCAAAAAGACTGGTGATAAGCAGTTGCGATGCCAAGGCAAAACCAAAAAGCGAAAAAAAACGAAGGGTCCCCATTTGCAATGGGGCGATGTGTGAAAAGGTCACAACATCTAGCGCCAACCTGAACATTTCAAAGACAGTACCCATTTCAAACCCAGAATCTTAGATTAATTCTAACTAACTTACCCTTTGGCAAAGAAGAGTAATTAAAAGGAAAGAGGAATCCTAAATTGTATCAAGACCCTTTCCTCCTGCAGTTACAAGTGTGTGCAAATGCGTTTATTCCCATCTCACAAGACCATTTTGACTCTTTGGTTCCATCATGGCAGGCTTGTGTATTTTGTCTTAACTCCAAAAGCATCCTTGGATAGAGCCTTGCTGCCAGCGAGCGTCTATAGCCCCGACAAGGTTATCGCTATAATCTCACGGAGATTGCTCTACTTCCGGCGATTTAGTTTTTCTTTTGATTTTCTTGTTTTCCTCTTTTGATGATTGATCGATTTGAGTGCACGCCTATAGAGATGTCCGCACACCCAAAAGCCAAATGCTTTGATTTTTTCATTTTTATTTCTTTTCCTTTTGATATTCTTTTCTTTTCACATTTTTTCCACATTTTGGCCTGTAAGCAATGAAGCTCACATGGGTTTGAGCATTATAGTGGCGCTGAAGTAAGACTTTTGATTTGCTTAGCCATGACTTCACCTAGGAGACCATAATGACTCAGAGAATTTGTTAAGTGTGTAAGATATAATAACTGTAAGACTCCGTGTCAAGATACAATAGATGATTCCTTTTCTAGTCAAATTTAACGCTAACCTTAAGATACTTTAGGAACAATTAATCCAGGATTCAATGATTATCCACAAATATTTATCCAAGAAATGAACTGAACATAATTTTGCACAGGCGCTAGAGTTCTTAAGATACAACACCTTTCACAAATGGGAGCCCATTTATTGAAAGCAAAACAAAACGGGCAAGCAAACTAAACTAAGAAAACAAGACAACTAATCTAAAGCAAACAAAGCAAAAAAGAAAACCTACTCTAAACGAAAACAAAAATTTCCTTGAACCAGCGGTTCAAAGACTGAAAATTATAGCTAACTCTAACATGATTTCTCAAGATGTGTAGTAACAACAAAGCAGCGGTCACAGTGCGAAGTTTTGCAAACTTATCTTTAAACTCAAAAAATTATTCTTTCAATGGACAAATCTGAAACTCAAGCAAAACTTCAGGAAAGATTAATCTTTAGACGTCCATGGGCCGATCGAATAAGCAGGTGCATGCGGTCTCCGCCAGTAGGCGGTATTGCCAGCAGTCAATAATAGGGAAAGATACAACCTGGTGGTCTTCATTTGTAGACATGAATTCTTGCTCGTCATCCATTGCTTCATCAGGAGGTCGAAGTTGATGGCGAATCATACCGGATTGAAACATGGATATCGCATCACGATCCAAAGGCTGGGTGGAGTGGGCGAATTCAATTCAAAGAAGACATTTGGAAATCTGGATCATTTCATGCGTTGGCTCCTTTTGAATGCCTAACAATGGATCAAGCCCCAACCTGAATTGCTCTTCATTTTCTATCTCTGTCACAATTGTTTGTTTATCATGTAGCCTTCCATTAGTTTCGATTTCTTCAAGCAATTCCTCCACGGAAATAGACAGAGAAAAGCATTGCAAGAAGCGTCATCAAGTACACAAGTACCAAGTGAAGAAGATTCTTCTGGTCTTTTCCAAAATTCACCAAGTACCAATCAACTAGACCGTCAACAAGTTATAGTGGCTGCACAGCCAGTCCCACCAATCCCACCAGTTCAACCGAATCAACCGAACGCTCCAATGGCGTGGCGTCCAGCAGATGCGTCACCTATGACATTTGCTGTTTACCATGATCTACCAAAGAATCCGGAACATTTTTGTTCCAAGTTCCATAGTGGTGACCTGAACCACACTGCAGACGAGCATGTTAAGCTGTTTGAAGATCTTCTTCAAAACCGAGATATTCAGGAAGAAGATGTTGCCTGCAGATTGTTTCCTTACACGTTTGATGAGGAAGCGTCTTACTGGTATATCCATTTGCCAGCTAATTCCATTCGCACATGGCAACAAATGAAGACCGCTTTTCTAGAAAAGTTCAGACCACCCATTGCTCCATCTGATTTGTATAGACAATTTGTGGAAATCAAAAGGCAAGAACATAAGCCAATTAGTACATTCAATAATAGGTTCCACAAAGCTTATACCCGTCTAAGAGATCCCTTTTTGCTAGACAATGCGGCAGCATTACCAATTTATTATGAAGCCTTAGACCGTCTTACTGCCATGTTCGTGAAGTCGACAAATCCGCTCCCAGCCGATTTGAAAGGAGCGTATGCTGCAGCGATCACAGCCAGTACTGGTCTCGGAATAGGTTTGGCCCCAGGACCACTCCACTATTTAGGAAATGCAGCTTCGCAGAATCAAATTCAGGATATTAATAGAGCATTGGCCCACCAGACACCCATGATGAATCCAGTTCCAAGTAATCAAATGGTTCTCCACCCAGGGATGCCCGTGTCTCAAGTGCCATCGACACAACCAATATATCTCCAGAATGTGACAACTCCCGCGCGAACCCAGGAAGAAAAAGATGAAATGAGAGAATTGATCGAACAAGTCAAGAGGTTGTCAACTGAGGTCACCTACCTAAAAGGTCAGACCAACCAAATGCAGAATTTTCAAAAGAACTATCAGCCGCCCCAAGGAAATTACCAAGGGCAAGGTCATTCAGGATATCATAGAGACACTCAGAATTATCAGAGAGATAACCAAAATTTCCAAGGAAATAATCAAGGCTTTAGAAACAATAACCCAGGCTTTCAAAGGAAGACTTGGAACACTGGACCCAACAATGGAAATGTGCCATCACCTTTAGACAACCCACTTGCCGACAATCGTCCTGCCGATAAAGTATTCCTAGCTGAGGCAGCGTTATCAGGGTGGTGCAAATTGCACAACACAGACCAGCATTCCGAGTTACATTGCCACGAGTTTCAGGTAGCGGCAGACATTTTTAAAAGTAAAAAGAGAAATTCAGAAAATCCTCCGGTAACCGGGTATGAAATAGTTCCTGCGCCTAGATATGATCAGGCCCTTGTAATTGAAAGCAGTCAGTACCCACCTCAAGAATATCTGCAGTATCAACACACTCAAAGGTTTCCACCTGCATCAGCCAACGGACCTGTGGAGGCGCCACCTACCATCTACTCATACACAGTTGCTGAAGGGCATGTAGAAGACACGACCAACTATTACTTCCCGCCGTTGGATAACAACATATTGGTCGAAGGTGTAAAAGAAATTCAAGCATTCCAACAGACGGGCAACAATCCACCAAAGGTTTACTATTGGAAAAATCAGGAACCTTTGACATCATCAGTTCCTCCAAATAACTTTCAAACGCCACCACACCCAAATGCAAGCAATAACCCACCTCTCCCGAGAGATGCGCCCCAATACAGGCAAGGAGATACTGCTAGTAGCAATGCTAGTAATCCCACCCCTCCTAAGGACGAGTTGAGAAGATTGAGTCAATATGTTACAGAAGAAGTAAAGAAAATCAAGGTGAGTGTGTCTTTGTTTGAACTAATGAAGGTTTCGGAGATAAGGAATACGTTCCTTGACAGCTTGAAGGACACAACGCAAGATTCAGTCAACAAAGCTACCAGTTCCACAACCAATGTGAATGTCGTCCAAAATGAACAATTCCAATCTACCCAAGAAGGACATCAGAGTTCTAAAGGAACTCGAGGTATGTATGAAGTGAAAGAAGGCATAGAGATGCCTGGCCAGATAGCTAGATTTGAACAAGTAGGTCTAGGTGCAAAAGAAAATAAGAAGGAGAATCCAGCAAAAGGAGCGGAGACTTCACAGATTGAGAAGAACACTAGGGTTAAAGCCAAGGAGACGGAAGCCGGCGCTCAAAAAGGAAGTCCCGTGATATTCTATCAGGGCAAAGATGAACCAGCTCCTTTCCTCGTCTCGCTCCGGATTTTCAACAAACTCCTACACAATTGTCTAATTGATTCAGGAGCATCAAGCAATGTAATGCCATTAGCCATCTGTCGCAGATTGGGTTTGACACCCACAAGAACAAACAAGAAAGTAACGCAGTTAGATAAGACAGAAGTTCCAGTCATAGGAGAATTGAATAACATCCATATGCAAATATCAACCGATCCAAGGATTCAACAGTTCATTGACATCTCTGTAGTTGATATTCCTGATGGATACGGTATGGTTTTAGGAAGAGACTGGACTCGCAGATTGAATGGCTACTTTGCCACTGATTTTTCACATATGTGGTTGCCTTGGAAGGGTATTCCAAACCAGATCAGAATCGAAAGTACGCCTAGACTTAGACTGATGATTACAGAGAATGGGGAAAACAATGAAATTTTGTTTTGTGAAACAGATTTGGGCCAGTACATTCCACAGGTGCCAGAAGTTTTGATGTTACAATGTTCAAATGATCAGAAAGAATCACCAGAAATTGCAGATTCAATAGAAGTACCTACAGAAAGTGACGAAGAGCGATCACCAGATGAAGGTGAAAGCATGTTTGAGAATTTCAGAAGATTTGTGCTCAGAAGCACAAGACAAGAAAGAGAATTAGGAAGTCATGCCTTTGTGCAAGACTTGTTGCTACCCAATTGGTGTCGTATACATAACGCTTTCCATTCCGAATTTTCTTGCACCATGTGCAAAATGGCCTTAGATCAAGTGCGCGCAAGAACGTCCCAAATTTCAGAAGATGAATGTTTTGATTTGACAGTATCAGATGAAGAAAGAGATCTCTCATCAGAGGGAGAAAAGATTCAAAATGTAAACCAGTTTCAAGATCATTTTGCTCCATAAATCCAGAACAAAGAAATTCCCACTCCTCATCAGTTGCCAGAACGAGAACAAGTTTGGACCTTGAGGTTCGATGGTTCGAAATCCAAGAAAGGCAATGGAGCTGGGTATGAACTTATCAGTCCATCCGGCGAAACCTACCTGGCCGCCATGAGATTACAATTCCCATGTACCAACAACGTCACAGAATATGAGTCATTAGTGCACGGATTGCTCCACGCAATTCGCAAGAAGGTTAAAGTGCTACATGTTTATGGTGATTCAGAAATTGTAGTAAGGCAAGTAAGAAAGAAGTACGCTTGCCATGACAAGAGGCTGAGAGGATACAGAAATCGTGTCTGGGATCTCATTGAAAGCTTTGACGCTTTCAATATCAAATCAGTGTATCGCTCTCAAAACAAAATTGCAAATTCCCTAGCCCAATCAG
>VDFB02327545.1:0-24932 GCA_007258455.2 Sequoia sempervirens
AGGGGACTTACACAATTGTTCGATAGCTGACAACAGACAGTAGACTAAGGGCTTTGTGTGTAATTCGAATGATTTGGCAAATGAGCACAAGTTTCCTAATCCTAACTGGAAATGAACTGAATTAAAAAGAGGGGTAGGGCCTAAGAAGTTAATCTTTTATCTAAGGATGGAATGTGGGATCAATCTCGACAGACTTCGACCAGACTCTGCTCCGCCTCACGTTGGACAACTTACACAAAGTCGGTGCAATCTTCAAGGGAGTGGCAAGAGATTTTCAAATTATAACTCAACATGTAAGCACCATCAGAATGACGCATACAAACACATGAATCACAATCGAAGTTAAGTTTGTAAAATTTTCCAGTTGACCACACAAGGCAGACCTACCGTCAGCAAGCCGCTAGTGGTATGGATAGAAATGAAGTTGCCTCAATTAATACCACAAGTCCACAACTAACATCTACTTGCATGAAAGTGAAAACTACTTTACTTTAAGCTACTTCAAGATACTACATGAATTGGAAGGACGAAGAAGCCTCAACAACTATTCACAACAAAGAAGAATTCACCATCAATGAAAATTCTTTTATTATGAAAGCATACATGACAACTTCTTACAAAGTATCCAAGGGGAAGACTTTCCTTCCTTTTCAATCTAAACTATACTATCAACTATCTAATTTCTCTCTACTCCTTCTCTAAGCTCTGCCTCTGCCTCTAAATCTAATTTCTAATCTATTACAAATGAGGGGGACTCCCCCTTTTATAGCTAGCCAAGTCCCAAAAGACGGCTAGGGTTACAATCGGCTGGATGGCCCAGATCGTGCCACCTCAGCCCTAAACAAGATATACCCTAAAAACCGCCACAAAGGAGAGGGGTAATAAATGAGCCATAATGTCTACCATCATCCTTCTAGAAGATTCCGATTGCAGATGCGTTCACACTGTTCTCGATCTTCTTCTTGACTTTTGTTCTTCAACTTCTTCCACTTGAGGGTCATCTTTGTCACTTGAGTTAATACTTAGCCAATTTCTTGCAACTTTATCCTTTCGAGATTGAAACTCTTAACTTTATCTTCTTCTGAAGGTTGTAACATCATCATGCTTCATCACTTTAAGTCATCGTGCTCTGGCCTCGACGTTTCTCCTGCAAAACAAGCAAGGAGAAGAGAATTAGAATACTTCATGATATAAATTCAACTTACTTACCAGGGTTCTCACGTTCATAGCCAACTTCTGCTTCTTCATGATTATTCACGCCTTAGCCAAATTTTCAATCCACCCTCATCAAGGGCGTATCATCTTTGAGAAATTCATTTCACCTGCTGGAGCTCTAACAACCTTGATTTTATTCATCTCTGGCTCAAGAAAACTATCTTTATGAAGAATTTGAGCAAATTCACCTAGGCAGTTTATTTCAAATTCATCGTTGGGAGGATTTCACCTTGAAGACACATTTTCTTCACTTTGCCTTAGAAAATTTTAAAATTTTCCCTTAGGAAAATTCATCAACCTGGTGCCCATCAAAAATCTTCACCCTGAATGCCGAAGCGAAGAATGGAAGACTTTAAAATCAACTCCTCATCGATAATCTTCAATACCCAGAAGAAAATTTTCTCTGAAACGCGATGAATCATGGGTGTACAACGAACGGGTTCATTTAATTTTCTTGAATTTTGAACCTTAGAAAGTTATTTCCCTGTGAAATTTAAATTCGTTCTTTGCATCTGTGAAGATTTCCTGTTGCTCTGACTTGAGAAAATTTTTATTGACCCTGCGGAGCTGGCATCCACTGACTTCACTTCCGGCAACTTCACTCGGACTTCAGGGAAATTCATCACTTCATCAGACTTAGGCGTTTTTCCCAAGGAAGAAAATATTTGTGCCTTAGAAAATTTTAAATCATCCTGCACTTAGAAAATTTGCCCGTGAAAATATCAACTTCACTTAGAAAATTTTATTCATAGAGTTGCCTGGCACATTTTATTTTTCTAGCCACCACTTCGCATTTTACTTCATACTTGAAAAATATTTTTGAAGCTCCAATGCCTTAGAAAAATTCCCATCACTCATCTCATATTTGAGGAAAATCACGCCTTAGCACTTCATTTCCACCCTCAACACTCTAGGCGCATAACACGTGGAGAAAAATATCACCACGCCCAACACTCATCTCACCAACACACACGCCTAGCAAAAATTCTCTAAGGCTCACCACCACACTTACTCTTTACTTGGCGCATAGCATACTTGAAGAAAACTTGAAATCACGCCTAGTATTTTGTTTTCACCCCACACGCCTTAGGAAATTATCTTCATACTTCACACATCTTAGAAAAAATTTCTAACACCTTATAACTCTCATCACCCTTGGCGCCTACCACTTTGGAGAATAACGCCTATCATTTGTCCTTGTATTCACCACGCCTCAATCACATTTCACCTCATTCACTAGCTTCATTTACTTTTTACACCCCAACTTGGGCGCATTTAGAGGGGTGAGGAGGACAAAACTCTTTGACTTTGTTGACTTGCTTCTTTCCTGGGCGCATTTTGTATGATGTAGTGGATGAAGATTCCAACGCCACCTTGACTTCCTCATTTTTGTCTTTACTTGCCATGCTTTGGGTGCATTTCCACCTAGGAGGAGGATGGCACTCATACTTAGAATATTTTTCATGCTTGAACATCTTGAGTTGGGCGCATTTGCTACTTGATGAAGGATAAAAACTTTTGACTGCTTTGACCTCTTTGCCTTTTGGGCGCATTTCAGCCTAGCTGGTGGATGAAAACATTTTGACTTGTTGACTTTTCCTCTCCTTTTGGGCGCATTTCACCCTAGCTGCAGGATGGGCACATTTTGGGGGGTGAGAAGGATATTTTCATGCCTTAGACAATTTTGCCCTCAACTCTCTCAACTTGGGCGCATTTTGCTGGGTAAGGTGGATGAAGTTTGTTGACTTCTTTGACCCTTTTGAGAGGTGGGCGCATTTAGCATAAGGAGGTGGATTTTACACTTAGAAAATTTTTGAATGCCTCCAGCTTGCATGTGGGCGCATTTTACCCCTGGTGAAGGATGAAATGCCTTAGAATTTTTTTTCTTGATGTCTCTTGTAGCTAGGCGGATTTCACATGTGTTGGAGGATGAAAATGAACACTTAGAAATTTTTTGAATGCCTCCAGCTTGCATGTGGGCGCATTTTACCCCTGGTGAAGGATGAAATGCCTTAGAATTTTTTTTCTTGATGTCTCTTGTAGCTGGGCGGATTTCACGTGTGTTGGAGGATGAACATAAACACTTAGAAAATTTTAAAACTTTCTCCTGAGTTCCCTTGGGCGCATTTTGCTATGCCAACAGGATAAACCTTGTTGACTTTCATTGACCACTTGTGCTTTGGGCGCATTTTGCCCCTGGTGAAGGATGAACTCGTACTTAGAAATTTTTCATGCCTCCTCATCAACTGGGCGCATTTCACCATGGCAGCAGGATGGAGGTCCAGACTTAGAATTTTTTTATCGTTTTTCGCCAGTATTTCATGCTTTGCTATTTATAGTAAGTCCTTTCAATTTTGCACCTCTGAAGCTCGGAACGACTTGAAATTTTGAACACTGCATCCTCATGACCCTGTTGTCCTGTTGACACTGCCATTTTTAGCTGACCTGCTATTTTTAGCCCATTTTGAAGATGATTTACTATAAATAGTAATTGCTTGCTTCTGATAGCTCCACAGCTCCGATCGACTTGAAATTTGAATGAGGCACTCCTCACCACGTGACCTATCTGTCGACATCAACGCATGCACTTGACTTGCTATTTTTAGCCAATTTCCAAATTGACTTACTATAAATAGTAAGTGCTCCATTTGACTCGAAATTTTACCAACAGATAGCCTGAAGAATGCTGATCGCGGTGGTTTACACCGGTTTTCGAAAATTTTGACTTTTTACGCCTATTTTTGGGCCCCGAAGCTGGAAACCCTAATTCGCTCTGCATGCGCATCAAATGATATCTGTTTCTCTTCGTTTCTGTGACACTACGATCAGCTCGTGAATCTGAACTGCTGGGAAGCGGCTGCCGGGACACACCTGCTAAAAATAGCAAGTTCCTTACTGAGTGAGTATCTCCGTTTGCATGTCACACCATCGCGAAGCTCTCGAAAAACCCATCAGGAATCACCTGACATGCAAAAGAAACCCGACATGCAAACCCTAAAAATAGCCTCGGAAGGCTGAATCCTGAAAGTGGTCATCTCGTCTTGCATGTTACATCATTGCGAAGGTCCCGAAAAACCCAGAAGGAATATCCAAACATGCAAAGAAGAACTCTGCATCTGGACCCTGAAATTCGTGCCGGAAGCCAGACTACTAAAAATAGAAAGTTGTCTGTTTTCGCTCAAATTTTGCACGCAAGCAGCCTGATGTGCTCTGAATGCCGTGTGATTGTCGAAATCTCAAAATAGCTGACAAATTGCCCTGAATTGCACACTTACTAAAAATAGTAAGTACCTCGGAATCAGATGAAATTTTGTTGAGGGCCTGCTGGAAGCACACTGACAACAATGTTAATCTCAAATCTCAATTTATTCACCTTGTTTGACCTCAAAACTGACCAGGAAGATTCAAACCCTAATTTTAGACTTGGTCAGTTTCACATTTAAACTCACTGACGGGCGCAACCCCCGAAAGAAAGACAGTAGAAAAGAGACAGAGCGGGAGAGAGAGAAGAAAACCCAAGCCAAAAGACCAAAATGGAGCAAAAATTAGGGGTCCCCATTTGAATGGGGCGATGTGTGAAAAAGGTCACAACACCTCCTTAGCAAGTTTGTTGGCCAAGACATCGTCAATTTGTTGTTTCTTGTAAACCGTTTCCTAGCCCATACCTCGGATAGGGGTTCCTCCTCCTTGGTAGGTCTCAGATCCAATTTACCGTAAAGAGTGTTTGCTTGTACCAACCTTATCCCGACATATATCCGAGAGTTCAGAGCCTCGACCATATTCTCAGGAGACGGCGAATTTAGGTGATCCAACCAATCCATTCCCGCTTCTATACCCTCATGCTCTGTTTACCTTGAAGGTATTGGATAGATTAAAAGCTAGAATAGTCGTAGTTAAGATCTGCATAAACCAGAGAAAAAGCTTAGCTATGACGTGTTGTGACTTTTTCACACATCGCCCCATTCAAGATGGGGACCCCTAATTTTTGCTCCATTCTGGTCATTTTTGGCTTTGGTTTTTGGTCTCTCTCTCTCTGTCTGTCTCTTTTCTGATGGTCTGCTTCCTGGGGACGTTCCCGTCTGCAAGCTTCAATGTGAATTTGGCTAAGTCAGAAAATTAGGGTTTGAGTCTTCCGGTAATTTGAAGTCAGGTGGAATAACTTGAAATTTGAGTTTGACATTGGGTAGCCGATTATGTTTTCAGTGAGTTTCCGGCAAAATTTCATGGTCCAGAGGTACTTACTATTTTTTAGTAAGTGTGAAATTGAGGAGCAATTTAATCCAGCATTTTTTGAGTTTTACGACAATTACGGCGGTGGGAACATATCAAAGCTACTCGCGGTCAATTTGACGAAAGGACAACACTGTTTTAGCGGTCAGGCAGGGCAAATTTCGAGTCGCGGTCTGATTTCTTTACGTATGCGCTATTCCTTACGGGTTCAGACACCAACGACGATATAACATGCAAGTCGAATGACCACTTCGATTCAGCTTCCGACAATACAGAAGATTTGCATGTCGAGGATTCTTGCATGTCGGTATTCGATAAGGAATTCTTCCGAGCCAGCGATAGTCAGCGACATCTATGGAAGATTCTCACTGATGAAAACGTCTTATTTTGGCGAATTGTGTCGGCGGTATACCGGCCCGGTTGATTCAAATTTGTCGATATTCGGCTTAACAAAGCAGTCTTTTTGATCGCATGCAAATACGATCCAGGGTTTCGATGAACCTAAAATGGGCGTAAAGATCAAAATCTTCAAAATCGATGTAGACCGCTGCGATCGGCGTCTTCGAGCTATCTATTGAAAATTTCAAGTCAAGCGGGCCTGCTGTTATAATAAGTCAAATGAAAACATGCTAAAATAGTAAATGACTGCATCGTCGATTAATGGTAAGGTCCGCGTGTGGTGGCGCCCTCATTAAAATTCCTTCGTCGGGCAGAAGAACTTCTCCGGTATGACTTACTATTTATAGTAAAAGCCACCGCCAGGAAACATGCTAAAATAGCGAGAATTAGGTTAAAATGCATGTCAACGGATAATAAACTATGAGGATACTACGTTCAAAATTTCAAGTTGATCCAATCTTCAGAAGTGCAAAAATGAGAAGGTTTACTATAAATAGTAGGGTATGAGAAGCTGGCGAAAAACGAAGAAATTTGTCTAAGTCTGAAGTTTCATCCAGTTGCTATGGCAAAATGCGCCCAGCTAGTAAGGAGGCATAAAATTTTTTTAAGTATGAGTTCATCCTTCACACAGGGAAAAATGCGCCCAGGAGATCTCAGGAAGGTTGAAAAAATTTCTAAGTCTGGATATCCTCCTCACCTAGCAAAATGCGCCCAGCTCAAAGAGACATCAAGAAAAAATTTCTAAGGCACAAGCTCGTCCTGCTCTCATGTCAAAATGCGCCCACATGCAAGGTGGTGGCATACAAAAAATTCTAAGTATAAAAAAATATCCTCCTCCACTAGTAAAATGCGCCCAAGTTCAACAGGGAGGAGTTGGCAAGCAAAGTCAAAAGGGTCAACATTTTTTTCATCCAGCAGGGGGTACAAAATGCGCCCAAAGGAGAGAGAGGTCAAAGTAGTCAAGCAAATTCGTCCTCCTCCTTAGGCAAAATGCGCCCAAATCATGCCATGTGAAGACAAAAATGAAGAAGCTGAAAAGTCACATGAAGGCGTTTTTATCCTCCATCAAGTAGCAAATGCGCCTAAGTTAGAAGCTGGTCAAACAAGTCAAATGTTTCCATCCTCCACTATAGGCAAAATGCGCCCAAAAGAGGGCATGTGAAGACAAAACGTGGGAGATGAAGGGTCACTCCAGGGCGTTTGAAATGTTTTGTCCTCCTCCACATCAAAAATGCGCTCAAGGTAGGAAAGAGTCAACAAAGTCAAACATTATTATCCTTCATCCACATAGAAATGCGCCCAAGCTAGCTCAAGTGAGGACAAAAATGGAAGTTGAAAAGTCACAGAAGGCATTGGAGAAAGTTTCATCCTCTTGACATGCTCAAATGTGCCCACATTGAAGTGTAAAAGGTAAATAAGAGTGGTAAGTAAGGTAACAAGTAAGTGAAG
Source organism: Sequoia sempervirens (assembly GCA_007258455.2). Lineage (NCBI taxonomy): Eukaryota > Viridiplantae > Streptophyta > Pinopsida > Cupressales > Cupressaceae > Sequoia > Sequoia sempervirens. The sequence continues at coordinate 7,294 of VDFB02327545.1, forward strand.
ATACTCCTAGGCGTGGTAAATGGTGGTGTGCTAGGCGTTTTTTTTTATCAAGTGTTATGCGCCTAAAGTGGAGGGTGTTAGGAATATTTTCTAGGGCGTGGTGAAGGGATATGTGCTAAGGCGTGATTTTTTTTAATCACCTCTTCAAGTGCTAGGCGCCTCAGTTGAGAATGAAATATTTTCTAAATGTTGGAGAATTTGCCTAGGCATTGGGACTTCGAATAAATTACCTTGCAAGTGTGGAGTGGGAAATAAAATGTGCCAGGCGTGAATAAAAAAATTTTCTCAACGGAGTTGATGATTTTCCCACTGGCAAACTAGTAAAATTTTCCAGGGCAAAATTTTCAAAGTTTTTCAAGATGATTTAAAAATTTTCTAAGGCATAAAATATTTTCTTCCTCTAGAAAATGCGCCTAGACTTTGAAGAGATAAGATTTTCTTGAAGCACGAGCAGAGTTGCCAGAGATGAAGTTAGTGAATGCCAGCTCCACAAGATTGATAAAAATTTTCCAAGTCAGAGCAAAATTCTCAGAGAAGATCGAAGAACGAATTTAAATTTCACAGGGAAATATTTTCTAAGGTTCAAAATCCAAGAAAATTAAATGAACCCGTTCGTTGGGTACCCATGGGTTCGATGCGTTCTGGAGAAAATTTTCTTCTGGGTATTGAAGATTGTCGATGAGGAGTTGATTTTAAAGCCTTTCATGCTTCGCTGTGGCCTTCAGGATGGATATTTTTAAGTGGGCACCAGGTTGATGAATTTCCTAAGGGAAATTTGAAAATTTTCTAAGGCAAAGTGAAGAAAACGTATTTTCGAGGTGAAATCCTCCAGACGATGAATTTGAAAGAAACTGCCTAGGTGAATTTGCTTAAATCCTTCGTGAGGATAGTTTTCTTGAGCCAGAGATGAATAAAATCAAGGTCGTCGAGGCTCCAGCAGGTGAAGTGAGTTTCTTGAAGATGCAGTTAAAGATGATACGCCCTTGAAGAGGATGGATTGAAAAATTTGGCTAAGGCATTTGAACGCGAAGGCGATGAATGCTTGGAAATTTGAGCATAATAATCAGGTAGGTAAGTTAAGATTATATTATGAAGTATTCTAATACTCTTCTCCTCGCTTGTTTTGCAGGAGAAATGTTGAAGCCAGAGCACGATGACTTGAAGTGGTGAAGCACGATGATATTACAACCTTCGGAAGAAGATAAAGTTAAGAATTACAATCTCGAAGGAGGAAAATTTGCAAGAAAATGGCTAAGTGTTAAGACTTAGTATAACTCAAGGTGACGAAGATGAAGACCCTCAAGTGGAAGAAATCAAAGAACAACGCCAAGAAAGAAGAGATCGAGAAACGGTGTGAGCGCGTCACAAATGGAATCTTCTAGAAGGATGATGGTGGACATTATGGCGCATTTATTACCCCTCTCCTCTGTGGCGGTTTTAGGGCAATATTATTTAGGGCTGAGGTGGCACGATTCTGGCCACTCTATTGATTGTAACCCTAGCCGTCTTTTGGGACTTGGCTAGCTATATAAAGGGGGAGTCCCCCTCATTTGTAACACATTAGATTAGAAGATTAGATCAGTTAGAATCAGAGTAGACATTGAGAGAGCTTTAGAGCTAGATAGTGTAGCTTTGTAGAGCATTTTGCATCATTTGGAGAAGAAAGAAAGTTTTCCCTTTGAAAACTTTTGAAGAGATTGTTGTGTAACACATTTTATGATAATAGATCTTTTCATTGATGATGGAATTCGTCTTGTCATGAAATGCTAGCAAGGTTTCTTCTTCCTTTCGTATCCAAGTAGCTTAAATTCATGCAAGTAGCTTATTTTGGTATGTGGTGTTTTATTGAGATAGCTTCGCTTTATTCCATACCACTAGTGGCTTGTTGATGATAAGTTCGCCTTGCGTGGTCGACTGGAGATTATTTTGTGTTTAACTTCGGTTGTGGTTTATGTGCTTATATGCGTCGTTGTGATGGTGTATGCATGTTAAGTCATAACGAACATCTTTCTTTGTTTCCCTTGAAGATTGCACCGATTTTCTTGAGGCTGTCAAGCCGGAGGCTAGGTGAAATCCGGTTGAAGTCTATTGAAGCGAAGCCCACATATCCTGCATTTAGAATAGAACATAAACTTCTTAGGCCCTACACCCTTTTAAATTCAGTTCATTTCCGGTTAGAATTAGGAAACTTGCGCTCACCTTGCCTAATCATTTGAATCACACGAAAGCCCTTAGTCTACTGTTTGTTGTTAGCCGCCGAACAATTGTGTAAGTCCCCTTGACATACCAGCAATATCACATCAGCCAAACTGAGCCTATTCGCACTCAAGGAACCTTGGAGTTGAAAGCATGATCTTACTCGCAATCTTAGCATGCTGAATACTTTGTTCAAGAGAGGATAGAGCGTCCGTTGGGAGACTTTATTCTGTGTTGGTGCGGTCTCAAAAACCACGTCAACATGACGCATTGTGTTTGTGCACCCTTGTGTCCTACTGCTGAAGTACAAAAATATAGAAACCTTAGTTTACCATTCCCTTCCTTACGCATTGCTTTCAGCAGAGAGGGAGTTCTCCTCTTTAAATAACGAAGAAGTGTTGCAAAACATTTGAAATAGCTGAATGTTTACAATCAACACTCCAGAGGTGCTAATTTAAACGCCAACAGTTTTCTAGCGCTCACCGTGGGGCAACGAGGCATCAAACTTCATGAAAAGCTAACGCTTTTATGTCACGGGAATGACTATCTGGCGTCCTTGGGCCCCAGTAGAGCAACCTGATCTTGTTCCAACAACTCTTCAACCAGATCTTACATATATTGAAAGAGAGCAATCGGATATCATCAGTAGCCTGCGGATCTTTATTTTTGAGAAGAATACATCACCTGCTCAGTGGAGAGCCGCAGCCATTACTCTGGACGAGGAAGAAAGAAAGGCTGATCTAGCGGCCGAGACTAGTATTACCACCACCTACGTGGCAGTAAGCATCCTGGCTCACCAAGTATATACGAGGAGGAGGAACAATCCTCTTTTTCAAGAAGAAGTCGGAGAAGCATCCGACACAGAGCAAATCTATCAAGAGGTTCGAGAGCAATTCCTAGAAGAACCACAGCGAGAACCTCTTGCTCAAGCAATGGCCGATAACGTTAACATCCATAACAGCAACAACGGCAATGGCAATGACAACAATGGCAACGGTAACTACGTCAACAATCTTTTCAGCAATGGCCGAAATGCAAGAGTTGCAAGACGTACTGCCCCACTTCCATGGGGTAAAAACATAGGACCGTTGGCCTTACAAGGTAACCATGAACTTCCCAAGGGATCATGGAAGCATTTCCAAGATTCTATGGCAACGGGGCTAGACATCCCGATGAACATCTCTCAGCATTCATAGCGGCTTGTTCCGTTCTGTCTGTACCACATGAAGATATCGCCGTTCGACTCTTTGTCGAAACTCTTGAAGCAAATGCAGCTGACTGGTTCAATCATTTGCAACCAGGAATCATCACGAACTGGGAGGACATGAGTGAAAAGTTCTTGGCCAGATTCAGACCTGCCGAAGACAGCCATCAACTGTTTGCCCGTTTATCTAACTCTAAGATGGAGTCCACAGAACCGATGAGGGAGTTTGTAGCAAGGTTTAATCGCCTTGTTACATGACTTTCTCACACACTGAATCCATCCGATGAGATCCTGATGAGCAGCTTCATCAATGCCCTTCCCTTAGAGATAGCCTTTTTCATAAAAGGCAGTCATGAAGAAGACTTGCTAGTCGCTCAAGAGAAGGCTATCGAGCTCGAAGATCACATGATCACCACGGGAAAGATGAAGGACGATGCTATTAGACCACTGGTCAAAGCATCAGCAGATCCACTGCTACAAAAGGTAGCAAATGAGGTGACAATCCTCAAAAGACGGTCACCCAACCAAGGGCAGCAAGCAATGCCCACACCATCGCCGTATCAACAACAACAGTAGTACCAGCCTCACTAGCAGTACCAGCCTCAACAACCCTATCAACCGAAGAAAAATAATTTCCAATCTTTTAACAACTTCAAGCCGAAGTTTTCAGGACCGCCTAGACAGGCAGAACATGAGAAATCTAATGTGTTCTGTTGTTTCCATGACTCAGATAAACACACCGGATCTTCATGCCCTGAGAATCAGAGAATGAACCAGATCATGGGATATGCCGGAGATGCAACTCCAAGCTCAAATTCAGTACCTTCAAATGCGAACGTTGCTCCACCTTAAATGGACAACTTCAATGGCAACTCCGCACCGGGATACTTTCAAAGCGAACCCATAAATCAAGAAGAAGACTACCGTCAGTACAATCTTGCTGTTAATCACGAGAATCTGTCGACACCTGTGTTTACACGTGCTCAACATTTCAAAGCACAGAAAGAAGAAGACGAAAGATGAAAGTCCAGTGAAAAGGGAAAAGAAGCTTCCACTTCTAATCCCAAGTCTACACATGAGTTCGTCACACCAGCTTCTCAAGATCCGTCCTCGACGAATTTTGACATAGTGACATCCATGATGAAGACGAAGGTACAAATTTCACAGCTGGAGTATCTCCAGGATCATCCTGATCAAATGGATCGGATTCTCAAAGTAGTACAGAAGCTGATCATCATGCAACCCACATTGCTAGCATCTTCTGTACTAGCGGGAGAAAAGCCAAAGCCCTTTTACATATCTTTGTATATGGGAGGATATAAGCTTAGCAATTACATAATTGACTCAGGGGCATCTGACAATGTCATGCCTTTACAAATCATGAAATCTTTAGGGCTATCATGCACGGAAACACAAGACAAGTGTTATTCACTTGAATCAAAACCCGTGCCATTGGTGGGCCAGCTGAAGGATGCGCAAGTAAGATTGGCGTCCTGCCTAGAAAAGAAGATCATGATGACCATTCTCATAGCTGATATCCCAATCAGTTATGGAATGCTCCTGAGCAGAAGCTTCTGCAAGGATCTCGGAGGCGAGATTCAACTGGATTGGTCGTATGCGACAATCCCATTGAAAAAGGGTACCTTCAAGTTAGAACTTGAGGCTAAGTCAAGATTCACGGTGGTGAAATCTCAAGACCCACAAGCACAAGTGTTACATTAGAGCACGGGTCCTGGCACGTATGCCATGCTGTCAGAAGTAAGTTTTAAAATATTAAAATGTAATTCCCTTATTTACTTTATTATACAATATTATTATAGTCCTTTTAAATATATTAAACATATAAATATTTAAATACCCGAGTATTTTAAATACATATATTTTAATATAACTATAATAATATTATATATAATCTTTAATATATAATTACATATATAAAAATATATATTTAACAAATATATCAATATATCGTGAGCCAGTCTGCAACCCGATATATATATATATATCTATATTTACGTAAAGTCACCAGGCAATAATAATATAATATTATTAATATCCACATAATCGTAAACCACAAATAGTTACATAGATAAACATCATTTATAAATGCATATAGAAGTAAACACGACTCCTAACGCAAACACATAAGCCTATGGACGACTTATCTATTACCCACACAAACTGACTAAGCTTACTCAGTCTAAGGAACGTGTGTGTATGCTCAGATGGTTCTCGTTACTGTTTACCCGACCAAGCTCCTCCCCGAGTGATATCTCTCCTCTGCCTGGAGGAATGATCCTCTTTCCTGCACATCATGACACGACAATGGAAGTCATGCTCAAAACAAAGCAGTATACATAAAACATCTCAAAAGTTAGAATAAACATTATTCCATAACTTACATGCAACATTTATTCAAGAATTACATCAATAGAAGTATCAGACAAATGAGACAATCATTTAAATAGGACATATTCATTTGATAACAAGAACAACATGTTTTATTCATCTAAAAGATTCAATCATTACAGTGCATTTCCCTATGCAGTAGTAGCTATACAATCGGGGTGTAACAACCAGCCTTTTGATGGATCCTTTTGCTCATCAACTAGTGGATTGGAAAGATATTTTGAGCAAGGGATGGTTCTATGTGGAGTTGGAGTCACTAGAGAGGATGTTTCCAGACTTGGACGTGAGCAGATGTGATGTTTTGGATGACGATTTCCAGTGTTGCAGCAACTGTTCATCTTCTTGGATGCTGATTTTCCTAGAATCAGATCTCAAGTCAATCATTTCAGACTTTGTGGGCAGCTGGTGTACTCTTTTTTAGACTTCATAGTCTCCTGGTAGGACTGGTTTATGGTCTTAGATGAGAGGTATGGTGAGTTGGGGCAATTAGTATCAGTGTTAGGGAAGTGTTCAAGCTCTAACTAGTGGTTATCCTTATGCACTCTCTTCTACTTTTGATTGGGACAGCGAACCATTGCTTGCTCTGGTTCATCATTTTGAGACTCTTGGGGTTGGAACTGTGAGAAATTTCCGTAGTCTTCATGGTTGTATCAAAATAATTAAGAGGAGGCATAGTAGATTCATGTGGAGTTATGAGTATGAGTTTGTTGAGCTCTTGCAAAGGATTGCTTTCCTCTTTGCAAGAAGATTTGGAGATGCCATATATGCAGTTGTGGCTCTATTAGATACCATATGGAGATATGTTGAGGAGTTTGATTTTGAGTTGAGTAGACTATCTTTCCTATTGCCTAGGATTGTGATAGACAGTGGCATTGTTGATATTGATGACTCAGAGTGTTTTGGGCATGAGATGTTGCATGATATTGATTTCAGTCCTTCAAGATTTTTCAGCTTGAGAATCATGGATGGTAACATTTTGGAGTTACAGGGGAGGTTAGTGCAGTTTTGGCATGATGTTTTCACTTATGTGATCAGAGTGGTGCATCATCGACATGGTGGGTCCTTCCTGAGACGGACATGGGACCCTAGGATCCTTCTTGGTATGGTGTGGATTAGTCTAGATTTTTCTGGAGTTGTGGTGGCATTGCTTGAGGACAAGCAATCTTTGGGAGGGGCGGACTGTAATGTCCCCATTTTTTAGCACTACATTTTCTAGTGATTGTTAGCCTATTCTTAGATGCCCGTAGACTAGTTAGAGGCAGAATTAGGAGGCTTCTTTTATGGATTCAGGGGTTTGCATGTTGGAGTTTTGCAAATTGGTTTCTGGATTCCTTTTGGGTTTTCAGAGAGCTTCAGGGTGGTATGATATGCATTTGCATCAGGTAACTTTTCTGGACTTACTATTTTTAGTAAGTTACGATGGCTGCTCAGTTTGTGGTTAAAATGCATTTGAAGTCACTTACTATTTTTAGTAGTATGCTATTTATAGTAAGTGTTATTTTTGGTAGGGTTTCAGTAGTTCAGTACAGAGGCTATATCAGGCAGGTCAGTTTGAGCAGTTTAGTCTTCCACACTCTTGGAGCTCATTTTGGTAAATTCAATATTTTGGTTGAGTTTATATTTTAAGTGAAATATTTGTCTAAGGCATGGTGGACGCCTAGATGGAGGAATACGTGATTTTATTAAAGTATTTCACTTAACTACTTGGGATGCCTAATTTATGTTTTATTTGCATTTTTAATAAAGTTATATTTCTCTCATATTGGGACGACTTGGCAAAGGAGGCTAATGAAACTCAAATGCAAATGAATTAAGGTGAATGTGAATGTCATGTTGGGCGCCCTAATTGGAGGGAAAAGGATTTGAAATTGAAGTGAAGTTATAAATAAGAGTGTTGGACTTCATTTGAGATTATCCATTGAAAATATAACAAAGTGCTGCCGAATTTTCTACAGACTCTTACTTCGAGGAATGCATACCTCCTAGCACCCTTGGTTTCGTGCTTGCAAGATAGCACCTAGCTAGGTTTATGACTGTTCTTTACACTAAAGGACAGATTGAGCCTATTAAGATGAAGATTTATGAAGTTTTTTGAGTTTTTGAGTTGCTGTTTTGGCTTGGCTAGAAACACCTTTTTGTTTGTAGCTCCTCGCATGAATTTTTGCTAGTTCTAGGTATTGGTCCTATGCTTTATTCTACCTTGGGCGCCCCTTCTTGCAAAGTTTCAGATTTTTTGGTGAGCTCTTGGATTTTATCTTGCTGGTCGTCCATTTTTGGAGGTTGTACCTTCTTTGAGGCTGCATTGGGAATGTGCATAAACAAATTATTGCTTTTTTGTAATGATCCGGACAATTTTTTTTTTGTTTTTGCAATGAGATTACAATTCAACACGCACCCGTTAAGGTTAGCACTAAACCAAAACGATGCGGAAAGTAACTCTAACTAGAATGTACACCAGGATCCCGATGTGGGCAAGGTGTGAGCATTGGTCAGAGGATGTAATGCAAATGCAACTGAAGGGAACTCTAACCAAGAATGCGCCTGTGCAGACGAGCATATGGTTAGAGGATCAATGCATGATGAACAAAATGTAACCCTAACCAAGAATGGCGCCAAGTGATGGCGAGCATATGGTCAGAGGGTCCCTAAGCTACTCAACTGAAAGTAAATAGGCAGCAAGCCAGCCTCTTCCACTTATTCAGTGGGAAATACAATAGATTAAATGCAAGATAAGAGAGAATGGCTGATAGTACTAGTAATAGCTTACAATATGTCAGAATGTTCAATTAAATCTGGAGTTTTCGAGTCCTTCAATGCTGCAACTGATTAGTATGTCTTCCCAATGCCAAATGTGACTTCCAATGCTCAATCCCAACCAAAGGGACAACTTTCTTGATTCTGATATATCAGACCTGCAACATAAAATGACGAAATCTGCAACATAATACTCACTCAAATGTTCATAACTTGCTCAAATCTCACTCTAATGACATGAAACGAATTGCAGATTGCTCCAATGATGAAGGCGCCCAAAATGAACACTTAAAACCTCACCAAATAACTCCCATTTATTTTGCACACATCCCAAGGTACTTCCTAAATGGTACGGCCCTCTTGTAGGGGCGATTTTGCTAGGAAAAATCAGAAACTTCGTTATAAATTCCACAAATTTGCAAGAAGGGTTGCCCCAAGTAGACAAGATGAAATAACCAACACCCAGAACAATATCTTTTTGTATTTTTGATTTATGAATGAAAACTGCCTACAGCTATGCAACATCAGCAACTCTGAAATATGACAAAATGCTTGAATAACATCTACCAAATGCAATGAAACTCAACTACAATGCAAAACAACCCAACTACAAGCTAACCTCTCAACTAGTTGCTATCTTTCAAGCAAGAAGATGAGCCAATGCTAGGAGGTGTGCTTTCCTCGAAGCGAGTGCCTGAAGACAATTCAGCAGCATAACAGTGTAGTAGACAAAAGATCCCAAATGAAGAGCTGAGGCCTGATTATAAAGACATGAGAGAACCATCTAGAAGCTTCAAGAAGGGCGCCCAAAACCCTAATTTTGAATTCAGCATTTCCCTCCAAAAGAAGGCGCCCCTTTTCCTTAATGAAATATTTCACTTTTAAATAAAAGTCAATCCCTCAAGTAGGCATCCTTTTCATTTAGCTCAATATTTGACTTTTAAAACATAATTTAACTCACAATGACACCTTGACCCTTTAAGTCCCCTTTTTAAAAACAACATGAAGTTGTACTGCTAGGTAAAGGGGTGTTATAATATTAAAATATAATATTATAATGAAAAATACTTATCTCTCCAAGAAAAATGCACCCAAGGCCAAAAACTGAAGTGCCAGCTGAACCAACTGAAGAAGAAGACCAACTGAACTGAACCCAACCTGTCCACTGCTAAAAATAGAATTTACTAAAAATAGTAAATTCATGGAGTTGCTTGGAATGCCAAACTGACCATACCATCGCGAAGCTCTATGAAAACCCAGAAAGAATCCACAATCAGAATTCCAAACTTCAAGCAACAACCTCCTCAAAACTAGGAAACCCTAATTTCACCATCCGAGTAGCCTACGGGTCTCCGGAATAAGCCAACGGTCAACAGAAACGATCACGTTCGAGAAGGGGACATTACATTTTTGGAGGAGTTTCTTGGCTTGGTCTTGGTCGGCCAGCTCCTAGCTCTCATTTTCCTTCAGTTTTAGATCAAACAAAGAAGTTTGGAGTAAGATATGAGCATTTTGGTGAGTTTGGTGCTTGTTGGTTAGGGTTTCTGTTCGCTGCTATTTTATATCAGACCTGATATATTCTATCTATTCTTGCATTTCTAGTTGATTATCATGCGTTTTGATGTTGGAGATGGTTGCCTAACATATTGATAATCTATTTTTATTTATATCTCCTTTCTATTGCAGCTGAATCTATATTTTGTAACGTTGAATCAGTAGTACTGATCAACTCTTTATATTTCTACAATTTGCTTTTTGTATTTCCACTTTTAGTGGAAGAGATAGGCCTCATCGTCTTTACTTCAGCACTTTACTTTCTTGTACTGCCCGTTGAAAAGCGGGAGGGGTCGGCTAGCCGCTTAGACATTTACTTTTTAGTACTTTGTATTACACTCCCGTTGAATAAGTGGTCAAGTTGCATTGCATATATTGCTGGTTGGCGGAGCCGTATTTCATATTCTTTACTTTGTATTACACTCTCGTTGAATAAGTGGTCGTGTTGCATTTCATATCTCTCTGATCGGCTGAGCCGTCTCTCATATTGTACTTTCTAGCATTTCAGTTTTTACTGCTAACGATCCCCTTTCCGCTGTATTCTCTCACCTTGCCCTCATCTGCATTTGGGTGATCAGAAAGTGAAGGTTTACTTTCAGCTAGATTATTTTGGTTATCTAACGTTAACGGGTGAAGTTGTTTTGAAAAAATTGGAAAAAATTATAAGGGGATATTTCACTTCCACTATGCATTATGGATATTGGTAGTCTAGGTAGTCCTGAAGTAATTATGTATTTTTTGTATAGCTTAATTAGATAAGGCATTTATTATGTTTCGATCACATGAATTATATTTTCAATATGATCTAGCATGACTGTAGGACTTAAAACCAAGATTTATCTTGTTGAAGCATTTAGTTGATAAGTTGCAACCCTAACTACATCAAATTTGTGAGTCTAGGGCAAGATTTAGGCCAATCCCAAAAAGGGGACATTACACTAATGCATGGGCGTGTGCCAATGATAGAAGTAGAGTTTCAAGTCAAAATGTGCAAGGATACATGTAGAAGCGCACCTTAGCATAGAGAAACAAATCTTCAAGACAACAAGAAAAAATCAAAAGTTTGAATGCTGTAGTGGCAGTGAAATTGTGCATGCCTATAAACAGGGGAATTTGTTCCAAATTTCAAAAACATACAAAGTTATTAGAGAGTGCATGCCCCTAAGTGTAAGGGCAATTTTGAATATCTGAATTTAAGTTGCAGGACTGTAAAGTGGTGGTGCCAGAGAAGGTGAAAAACAATTTTGCAAAGGTAAAGTCCGCAAAGTTATATGAAGCATGTGCTAGTAATAGGAGAAATGTATTTTGAAAATGAAAAGGATGCATGCTTAACATTGTTGCATGCCAGTATGAAGGAAAAGTGAATTGTTTTCAATTCAAATCTGGCAGCATGGCACAAAGGTTTGTGCCCAGTAAAGGATAAACATGTTTTTTGAAACAAACAAAAAACACATATGTATAGAGCTGTGTGCCACAAAGAAAGGCCGACTGTGTGTTGATTAGTTTGTGCGATCTGGTTTAAAGATGCATACCTGTCTATTGATAAATGTTTCTTTCTAGGTTGCCAAATCGGGTACGGGCACAAGTACGGGTACGTCGGTATGACAAAAAATTTTGGCAGGTTGGGTACGGAATTGGGTACGTTTATACAAAAATATAATAAAACATTCAAATATATATATATGTATATATATGCAACCTAGAAGCAAAATTAAGTTTAGAAAATTAGAATGTAATATACCAATACATATGCTAAACAAAACCATGATGGACGGATTAGTATTGCGGACAAAAGTTCAACTAGTTGCCATGTTTCTCTACGACGCTACGTGCAACAAACCTGCAAGTAAATTGCTAAGAGAAATTTTGATTAAATTAATTAATTAAATAATAAAGTTATAAACTTATTATCTAAAATTCTAAATTCTAAATCTAAACATTAAATTATAATCTTTTTAAATTATATAATTATAATATATGAATATTATATTTTTAAAATTATATATTAATATATTATTAATAATTTAATTATATAAAATAAGACTATAAGCAAAACTAAATTTTATATATTATTATGAAATAAAAAAATCAAATATGTAAAATTATATATATTAATTATAATAAATTTATATTTTATATATTATATTACTTAAACATAAAATGTTTAAAAATTATATATATATTAATTATAATAAATTTAATTTAATTTATATTATATATTTTAAAAATTAGATATATTATCATTTTCACCTATAAAGTTTAAACATTAAAAAAATTTAAACTTAAACTACAAAATAAAATAAATAAATACAATGTTTTAAACGATTTTTTTTAAAAAAAGAAAAAGAATACAAACAAAAATAAAAAACCCTACCTCTACTCAGTCGGCGTGATTTCCTTCTCAGCCTGCGCGTTCTCTTTCGCAGTCCGCGTGCCTTCTCAACCTGTGTGATTTGTCTATGTCGCGCGTTTTCTGTGTGCTCAAGGAATGTTTGTAAGAGTTGCGAAAATAAGAAACCAGAGAAAGCAAAACGACAGAGAAATGAGGCAAAACTCCGACAGGAAAAAGACGATGACACAAAAATGAATGAAAACGCCAAACAAAACTCAAATGCCAGTCGAAACGGGTCAAAAACGTGACGGAATCACCACGTCACCAGCTGAATCGATTTTGCCGAATCCTGGACGATTTCAACACGATTCGATTCGGATTCCGTTTCCGAAACGATTCGATTCCAGAAACGTTGGCTTTAGGGGAGCGATTCAGTAACATAGGTTTCTTTCCAAACAAAGTAAAACAGCTATTAATAGGTGTTCTCTCAGACCAAAGGAAATCAGTTTTAAATAGTGATTGAAAAGCAAAGAAAAAACATTCTAAACATAGGTGATTGAGGTGCTGAAACAGCAGAGATTTTTGTTTAAATAGACTTCCATACTTCATTGTTTCCCATCACTTCATTCATCCAAAAGTGCAGCAGCAGAGCAGCAGGATTTCATTGACATTCAGCAGGTGTTTTTAACTTTTTTGTTGTATCAGCAGTGATTTATATCTTTTGAAGAGAGTTTTCAGTCACCTACACCATGGCTTTACATCACACTTGATCATTTCCATAGGGATGTTTGATCATAGCAAGTTTTTCATCAAAAATTGAGCAAGTTTTCATCTATCTTTGGCTTGGCGATTGCATTTCAGAGGATTTTAATCAACTACCAGTGAAGAATGTCTGATTCCAGCATATCATCATTAATATCTCTATCAAAGGCATTTATTTTGACAGGGTTTTCACATTTAGTCAAGTTTCATTTTTGAAGATCTAGATTTTTATCAGCATGTAGGATTTTGAGATTAGTTTTCAGTTTTTATATGTCTAAACCCTTGGTATCATTTCCTCTTCAAAATTGTCTACAATTCAATCGTATCATCGGCCTTGAACAGTGAATTTGTAAGAAGTATTTTTCCTTGGTTTGGCTGATTTGCTAGGGTTTGGACAGCTGAATCATAATCATAATAATTTTGCAATAACAACAAGAAAATTAGTTAAAATTTCAATCAAAGCAAGCAAAATCAGAAAACCCTACTTTCTAAGGTGCAGTATTACTTTGAACCTATTGAGGTGGCATCCATTTTGGGCAAATGAATTTCCAAAGATTCGTGAAATTGACTTGTGCCATGTCAATGCCAAGGAGCTGAATTTGAACAAAAAAATTAAAAATATACAATTAACTTTGCTGGAGTGACAACAAAGTACAGAGAGAAAATATACAATTTTCTGAGCTCTTCTTGCAATCCTTCCAATCTGGTAGTTTGTTGCAACTTCTATGCCTCTCTAATATTTCCAGCACCTATGCCCATAACAAGGTATTAATGGATCCTTTATTCCATTTGCATTGCTGGATGTTTGAACTGTAATATGCCAGTGATAGGAAAACTTAAGTCCCACACCCTGCTCATCAATCGCTTAGATAAAGGTTAAGTGACCAGTCTGATTGCTATACGCCACCTCCATAACTTTGACCTACGTTGACTGTATAAGTTTCACACCCCATCCATCAAACTTCAAATGGTTGAGCTGCGAATAGAAGAAAGGTGACACTTGAGGATGTCACTATCAACTGAAGGCTTCCACAATTTTTAATGATGAATTTCATTCAACATTCCTTCACAACTTGCCCAGGCAAATGTAACCTAACCACATTCAATTCTCCCAGCAGTCCAATAGTTACTATTGGCTCTCACTTCAAATGTCAGCCTACCTTTGACCCACAATAACTCCAAGAGAGTCGACAGTATAGAATGGGTGATGCCATGTGCAATCCTTAGTTTATCTTTATCAGTCCCTTAAATATCAACTTTGTATGGTGACATAGGATGGTTTAGCTCTTCTATAAGGAATGGCTTAAACAAGAACAACCATTTTAATAAATTATTCGTTTCATTTTGCACCTCACAGTCAAATCGTCTAAACCCTTAAATTTTTCTTTGCAAAAGACACAAATTTCCATAAAACCTTCCGAACTGATCAAGTAAGCTCCATGCAAATTCTGAAATGAATCCACCAGTAGATTGCATTGGGTTTTCCTCCAATCCACCAAAACCCAAGGGTGTAATGACCACCCTATATATATATATATATATATATATATTTTCTGAATAAAAATACGTGTTTTGATGGTAATATAGCCAATGCAATCAAATAGAAATACTCGCAATAAAATTCATGAGACATTAACGCTGAATAAAATATTTGAGATTACCCACTAGCTGTAAATGAATTACAAAATTATCAGAGTTTGTACAGCAATATATTAGTGATTTTTACAATACCCAGACAAGCAAATCATCTCAAAATAACAATACAAACATACCCATTTTCTGCTGTGCATAAATGGTCTGGAAATGGACTGTAAACAGTAACTTGTGGCTCCAAAATGGCAACAAACTCCTCCAAACCCTAGCTGTTCCAACTCCAATTTTATTGTTGAGTGTTCCTCACACCATGGTGCCCCCAAACCAGTCAAAATTCCCCTCAAAACCTAGGCACTTTTCCCTAGGAACCCCACACCCTTCCTCCAGACTGTGCAACCTGCACAAAGATGGTACAACCAGCAAATGAAGGGTCCAAACTGAATATTTTGACACTCATAAATTGCTGTTTAGTCTTTGTTGTACCCCAAAATTAAAATTTTTGTTACACTTAGACATTTTGAAGAAATAAGTAAAAGTCTTGTTAAATCAGTCAAAAAGGTCAAAATTTGGGTGTGCAGGTCTTGCATGAGGGGTTAAAACGCAAAATTTTCAAAATCTGACGATCTGGGTCTGCTAAGAGTAGCTTAATCAACAAAACCCAGATCTTAGTTTTTCATCCCTAAATTTTAGGAAAATTGCTATTTTTAGAAATTTTCTAAAATTAGTAACATTTTCTGGGTTTCTTTAGAAATGGATACTGGCAAAAGTTTCTAAAAATAGAAAGTTTCTAAAAATAGAAAGTTGGTCCATCAGGTTCCAAACTGATTTTGATTGGCTCAAAATACCTCCACATCAAGCTGGTGCAGTTAGAATCTCAAAATAATCAGTTTTGCCCTACTGGGTCTATTCTGCTTTTTCAGAAACATATCAAGAGCTCCGAGGTCATCAATGGAGGTCAGTCAGCTGCCAGGTGTCAGATTCAACATTCAGGCATTCAACAAAAGGTGAGTTGGTGATAGCACGAAGAACGAAGAAGAAGTTGAAAAATGATGAAAATTTTCTAACACTGCTAGACTTGGGCGCCCCAGGAAAGAAAAGGCGCCCGTCTTTTTAGGACATCAGATGACAAAATTAGGGTTTGTGCCTCGAGTCAAAGTTGCTCGGTTGTCTGCCAACTCCGCGACGGATCCATCGGTGCAATCAACGGATCATCCAGTCATCCAGAATTCAACGCCAAACACGAGGTATTCAAACTGAAGCCAGAGTGGAAAGAAGTGAAATTTACCAAAAATTGGTTAAGTCTGGATAAAGTGGGCGCCCCTAGTGAAGAAGGGCGCCCAGCTTTTTGAAGGGGCTAATTCAGCAATTAGGGTTCAAAAATATGCTCAATCTCTTCAGTGTTCAGCGAGCTTCGACACGCCTACCTTTGTCAGATTATCCGACTGTCCAATCTCTGGAAAGTTCAGATCGAAGACGAACATACAGAATGAAGGTTTCAAGCTTGATGAGAAAGTCAAATGAAAAATGACTAAGTGTTGGAAGTTTGAGCGCCCCAAGTGAAGAAGGGCGCCCAAGTTTTCAGAGGTTCAAACAGATGAGTCCAGGGAAATGTGTCTAACGTAATCTCTTCGTAGTTGGTCCAGCTTTCCAACGAGATACTTAGCATGACAATTAGATGTCGCAGTTACCAGATACAAAGCGCCGAACAGAGAGTCTGGCGAGAGTTGAATTTCAAAGTTTAGAAGTAAACACAAAAAGTGATAAAAATAATCTAACTCTGGTAAACATGGGCGCCCCCAGCCAAGATGGGCGCCCAAACTTTTGAGGGCCTTAAATTCATTGTTTGACAAAGTTCATCCTAGAGGACCCCACCTCATATCTCGTCAGCTTCGCGATGAGCATAAACAGGCAGTCGATCCGGTGCCCGGAGCTCCAGATTCAAAGAGATTATCTGTAGAAGAGGAGGTAATGAAGAAGTTGAAGGTCATGAAAATGGCTAACTTTGGACAAAATGGGCGCCCTTAGAAGGAAAAGGCACCCATGAATTCGAAGGTCAAAATCAAGTTTTTCGCCAGAGGTGCCTCCAAAACATTCTCCTCAGAATCAGTCGAGCTCCGCTGTGAAACCTTCAGCTTCCTGTCGGATCAATCTGCAAACGAGAAATCGGAGGCGAAGTTCAGGGTAAAAATGAAGAAAAGTTGAAAATGCCAAAATTTTGGCTAACACTGGGTGAAGTGGGCGCCTCTGGTGAAGAAGGGCGCCCAACTTCTCATGCCTTAGAAGATTTTTCAAGATTTTCAAAATTTTCAAAATTACAAGGAGAAAGAGGCGTCCAAGTTCAATGAAGTTGGGGTTTAGGGTTTTTGGAAATAAAAGCAAAAGAAAGCAAAACCTAATTCAAGCCCTAAAGTCTATTTAACACCTCTTTTCAATGTTATTTTTATTATTTTTGCAGGTAGCCTTCCAAGGAGAAAGTTGGAGCAGCAAGTTTGAAGAATTTTCATGATCCAAGAATTCATCTTTGCTGGTTTTTCATTTTTTTTAAATCAGCAAGCATAAACCCTTGCTTTTTCAAGCTTTTTCATCCAAAAGATCAAACTTTTCAAAGGGAAGGCCAAGGTTTCCAGTTTTCAATCATCTGGGTCTTTTCTCTTCAATCTTACGAAGGAAATTTTCAAGAACTTCATCAAGTTGCAGCAGCTGCTTTTATTTTGCATGTTAGTGAAATCCTCAGTGCATTCAGTTTTCAGCCATCTGGGTCCTCTCAAATCAGTCTTCTGAAGAAAACCCATATCCTAGCTTTTTTCAAGAAAATTTCAAATCCTAGGGTTGGCT
>VDFB02327546.1:0-19340 GCA_007258455.2 Sequoia sempervirens
AGAATGTTTGATTAGTTTTCCAAGGTGATTTTGGAGGCTACCTAACCCATTTTGGTGACAATGCAAAATGTAAAGAAGCAAATTTTGATGACTACCCACTTCAGTTTAGGATGCAATTCATATTTTGATGGAATAATTTCAAGAGATAAGGTGTCATGAAATTTGATTATTTGGGGTTGTGCTCAAAATGATTATGGAGAAGAGACCATTAAGAAGTGTTTGATAGAGTGATTGAATTAGATGGCATTGATTTAAAAAGGAAAAATTCATCCTTAGAAACCAAAAGCTTTGTTATCTAAAAATAGTAGCAAACAATATGCTATTAATGCGAAAAAGACACACACTACATCCTGGCAGTCTGAAAGACACCCTTGGACATCACTTCAACTTGCAAAGGCTAGGGAAACTTTGAATGCCTTGATGGGGGAACTGAAAGGGCATAAATGTGATAAATATAAAGCAAAAGTTCCAAAAATTAAAAGTCATAGTTGATTTTTTTATCAAGAAGCTTCGAATAGTAGCAACATCAGTGCAAATGCCATGAAGGAATTGAGATTAAACCTTACACCTTTAATTGAAAAATAGTCAAAAGGACCTAATGTTGTTGTAGGTGGCAACAATCCAAAGGAATTTCACACTAGTAGTGGAGCATCTGAAAATCAGATTATGAGTAATGATATTATAGATCCTTCAAAGGAAGAGGTATCTGGCGCTACATTGGAAAAATCTCCTAGAATCAAAGGTCTAAAGGAACAAAGAAAAAACTAAGGAACTAGCAGAGAAGGAATCTTAATTGAGTATCTGACCAGTTGAAAAAAAATAGTTGATGATGAGTTATCTTGGTTGGATGAATTGAGATGTGGTACTAGTGAGAATTTGAAGAATGTATAAATCTTCATAAAGCATTATTTGAACTAGAGGAGATTAACTTATGTAATCGGATTGAGCTACAACATCTTGATGATATTATTGCAAAACAAACAAGCAATTGAAAAAGAAGGAAGAATTGTACAAAGCCTTAGGCGCTAGGAGACATATTATTCTTGACAATATTCGGGATAATGATGAAGCAGGAGCCAACTATCATAAGGAAATTGAGATAAATGAGGCACACCACGGAAAGCTTCAAAAGTTGATTGATGAAGCTATTGATAACAATGGAAAAAAAACATACATGCATATTCTTAGACAGTATAGGCTATCGAGCATGACAAACACAAAGATTTAATTTCAAATAGTAGTATGTGATCAAATAATACATAACCAAAGAGAAAAACAAAGAAATTTATGGGCTTTGCTTGGAAGTTATGGTTTGAATCACAAACAGATATAGTAACTTGCTACCAAGCAAGGGATAACAATACAGGACTGGATTATTCCCCTAGTTGTCATGTGCTAAGGAAAATATCTCCAGCTCCAATTTCTGGAAGATATCCACAATGCTTACCTCTTCCACAAAGTCTTATACATGGTACAAGTTGTGAGAAGACTTATGTAACATCTCCAATAAATTGGACGTGTGACTTACTAAAGCTACAAAGTTCCAACAATCATAGGAGTTCTCTGATCTATAGTGGTCCTTTGAGAGGAGTTGATCCCTGGTCTATTGAATATGGAAGTCTTGACGACAGAGGCATGAATCCATCTAATGGTCCATTGCCTAGGAATTTGAAAGTTCCTCCTACAAAAGATGCAAATGGAATTTGCACGATGAGGCAGGAACATCACAGTTCATTTGAGATGGTTTCTCATCTACATACTCCCTTAGCATTGCTGGCAAGGAAAGCAGAAAATTAGATGGGGCAGAGAAGGCAACAATGCTCTGCAGAAAATTGTTATCAAGATTGTTGTTCTCATGATACGGTTTGTGTGGATTCCATGCATGACAACAATGAAATTCGAGGCATTTCCCACATCACTGCAAGAGCTTGAGAAAACATGGTGCGGTATTGTGGTAAATTCAATGTATTTCTCACATCACCACAAGAATACCCTAGAACTGATGCATTATTATGGTGAAGCCATAAAACAAAAAATTTGGTGAAATATGATTGGAAAGGTGGATATTCCCAAATTAGTAATCTAGGACGGATAGCTAGTTATTACTATATCACTCATGGGACAATGGTTGATATTGAACTATGTCAATTGCTTTCATTAAATGAAGAATTTAAATATGTAAGAGAAGATCTTGCCACATATGTTATTCAATACCAACTAAATGACAGTGAAGAAGGATCAAGATGCTTTCTTGTCTCACATATTGGATTTGGAGGAATTGCATATGCAATGGCCATCACTTGTCTTAGATGTAGTCCACAAGGAGCACTTTGTTTCAAAGGATCAATATCTTTGGGATCGACTAATTCTACAGGAATGTTGTCTTCTAGAAACATTCCATTCATAAATCCTTTGAATGATGAAGAGGACCCTCTCATCCACTGCCCAGAACACCATTGAGATTGATTCTTTTTATGAAGGAAATGCACGGAGCCAGTTGAGAAGTGTTTATGAGACGCAAAGATGGTTCTCCTACATCACCTAGCTTTCCTGCATCACTACAAGAGCCAAGAAAACATGGTGCGGTATTGCGGTAACCCCAATGCATTTCCCACATCATCGTTGGCATGACTTGAAGAGTGTGCAGGAGAGCAGGTAACTCAGCATGTGTTTCCTGCATCACCACAAGAAAACCCTAAAACCAATGCAATATTGCAATGAGATTATACAAGTGAAGCATAAAATATTTTGTAATTAATATATGGCGAATATTTATTCACGAGAAAGGAAAAATCTAATATTCTTTTGCGGGGCGGGTAATTATTTTTACCCAAGGATATATTTGTTGGGTGAAAGAACAAATGTGAAATTTCCAGCAAATAATAGGAATAATGTGTTATTGGAAAAATTATTCACGAGGATGAAAGAAAATTTAATATTTTTGGTTGCAAAAGATAATGAAAAGTTGCACCAGATGGATATGTGGAGGGTCATAACCCTTGGAAATACAACGTGTATATGAAAGATAAAATCAAAAGAAAAAGGGGGATGAGTAAAGAGTCAGTAAGGAGAAAATTTTGATACATATTGTAAAATAATTTTTGAAACAAATCAAATAAAATGAAGATATAATTGTTGGCTGAATTCTAGTTTCAATTATTTGTGAAATTAATTGATAATCATTATCTTGTTGTCTTCAGTTTGATCTTTCCTTGTTGTTCAAATCAATGTATCAAGTATATAATCTGATTTATCAAGACACATTTGTTTTTTTTGTGTGGTTCATTTAACTGGTTCCTTCAAGTAAGGATTAAATTCTTGTAAGTAAATCACAGTAACCTAGGGAAATCATTGGGATCAATAAGAAGATCCTGGTAGCAACATTTTTGCACATTTATGCAAGTCATAAACATCTCAAGTTCCAAACAATTTGAGTTACAAATAGTAGGAGGACACATATCATTTTGCATTCTTGACTCCATTGCTCAATAAGTAGAAGGCACTGATCTTATCCATTTTAAAAATAATATTTCATAAAATATTATTTATACATTTTAATTTCCAGTAGTAAGAGTAGGAGTAACTGTTAGTTTTTAGGCTATCTATTTCAAACCCTCATGCCAGTGCGAAATAGATTAAGAGTGGATGAATGAATTGAAGAGATTGGGATTAAACAAAACCTCTAAATTTATGTGAGGTTTATAATCTACTTAATTATCACCATTTTAATCTTGGAGAGTTCACATTCATTGGTGATCAAGGTGCACCCACATAGGAATAACAGATCCTAAAGAGCAAGGAATTCCAACCACCTCGGTTGATTTCGTTCATTGGCCAAATCATTGTTAAACTTGAACATAAAGCTTGGAATACTTTTAGATTTTAGCAATTTGCATATTTGGGAACCAACACCTAACATGGCCTCATTTTTTTAGGACCCATCATCTATTGCATCCTCCTAAGTTGTGCTTAAGGGGGGGGTTGGTGTAGGTTTTTATTTTCCTAGTGGGATATTTAATTTTCCCTTAGTTATAGGTTTTTCCTACACATTTATTAAGATTCCTTAGGATAATAAAGTGAGTTAACTATTTCATAACTAGGAGATAAAGTGATGATTTGTCCTCCACCTTTTAAGGGTGTAGTATTTACTTTTCTATCACTTTATTTAATGTTGGTGGTTTTGGTGGTCAATTCTCATTGGTTGATTTTCCACCTCCATCCTCTCCTAAATTCTATATAAACTCACTACCTAGCTTATATTTCTCATCTTGGAAGCTCTTAATGCATTTTGTCATATCGACATTGCATAATCCCTCAAAGTTCTAGTTTGCATTCTTTAGGCTTTTCTAGTTTATGTAGCTTTTGATTTTTCTCTTAAAAATTTCCTTATGTTAATTCAATTATATTTCAAATTTCTAACACTTTTGTGAGCAATCAAAATTTTCTTCACAAGAGAAAGGATTTCTTCCTACTCCTCATCCTCTATCTAATCAACATAATATTTTGTTGAGGCTTCTAAAAGCTCAGTTGATTACACTTCCTCCCCTAAAACGTAATAAAATTCATTATTACAATCAAGAAAATCCTTATTTGGTGCATATCATCAAGTGCATGGTCATTCCATCAGCAAATTTCAAGCCTTGGGAAACAAAATACAACTTCTTGACTCTAGTACCATCACTCTTTCATTTGCTAATCGCATGACAAGTGACATTGGGTTTCACCTTTGTCCTAACCCTTCTAAATGATAAAATTTCTTCTATTGTGTTGCTCCTCAATATGTGGCATTCATAGATCTATTTACTCTCTCATTGTCATTCATGGTGGTACAACCTTATGTGCAACCATACTTTATCTATGGTAGCAACACAATGGTTTCTAGCATGGTTGTCCTAGCCTATACATTGGGGTTTGGATAATTGGTCTTGGAGGTGTGCATCCTTCTTGAGGATCCCCTCTATTCTTTCTCTCCCCCTTCTTTTCCTTAAAATATCAACATAGTAAATATGCTAACATTTTAAGGGGGGGAATATCACCTACCCATATGCCCATCCACAAGCACCCTTCTCCATTCACGCTTCTTGAGATTTTTATTATTAATGTGCCCCCTCCATAGTGGTATTTTTCATAACACCCCCGAAGGCATGGTTATCAATTCATCCCTTGAGATGTTAAACATCATGCACTCCCTAAGGCATGATTATCAATTTGTCTCCCCAAAACATTAAACATTTATGTGCTCCTTGAGGCGTGATTATCAATTCGTCCCACAAGATGTTAAACATTTGTACACTCCTTGAGGTGTTAACAATACACGATCACCTAACACAACACAACCTTCTATCCTATGAATCTGTGTACTTTATAAGCCACCTAGCATAACACAACATTTTAGCCTTATTACATGCATGGTCACCTAGCATAACACAACTTGTTGTCCTCTGGTCCATGGAGGATTTTTAATGTGCATGACCCCTCAAAATAGAATAGGCTAGTGTATGTGTCATGTACCTTTCTCTTTCTTTATTGATTGATCCACATCTATTTGTATGCATTATTCCTTTGTATTATTCGATCGGTTCACTATCTTCTTCTCTCCTCTTTTATAATTCCTCTATGTGTGTACATTATGGGGATGATGCTTGGTATTGAGACAACCTTTCATATCGAGGTCTCCTTACCTTGCTGACTCGGATTTTTGTTTTAGATAGTATGTACTAATTTTTTTGTTGTATGCATTTCACTCTCCATGTATGCTTCATGTTTGATCCATTCTTTCTTTGTGTTTGCTTCATGTATGCTTCATGTATTTTTTGTTTTTGCTTCTTGTATGCTTCATCTTTGCTTCATGAATGCTTCATGTTTACTTTATGTATGCTTTGTGTATTCTTTTATGTGCACTCTATTGTTTTATCAGTGTATACCTTATGTATATTCAAAAAAAATCTTGTCTTATATGTGATATTTATTTTGTGTGTGTGACATGTTTATCTTGACATTTTCAATTGATAGGATCCCAATTCTAAGGGCTATCACATCTCTCAGCTTGAAGCCATCCTATCTCTTCAATGTTTTGATAAAGAAACCCATCTTTTCCATACTTTAGTGCAAGTATAGATGTAAGCTCATACCCTCACTAAAGTGGGAGCTAGATGTAGTCACAATTTGTTCATTTCAAAGTTAGATTAGGAAAATACATTAAATTCCCCAACATCTTGGATTTTAAGAGTGAAAAATACTTGGACATGGGTGTTGGGCGCCCTAGTTCTAGGAATTAGCTTTCAAAAAGTTACAAACCCTAGTGTCAGCCTTTAGTGTCTGAAAAATGATACCTTGTCAGTCTAACTCCAAAAATCACTTGAGATGCATATATAAACAAGCTTTTCCCTCTCAATTGAAGAACTAGGATGAATCATTATGAACTATTGTGAATTATGAATGATTATGCACTAATTCTGAACATGCATGTAGCTTCTTCTCTACATGCTTGTTACAACTCTCTATTTTGTTATGTGGACTAACCCTTGTAGGTATTCAAGGAAATTTGTTCCTTCTTCATCAACTCATTGTGGAAACTTGTAGTATGACATCACTTCCACAAGGGTTTCATTCCTAAGGTAAATCCATCTTATATTATTACATTTATTACATTCTTTTTCATTTACTTTGCCTCTACTCCCTCAAGAGAATGTGATATTTACCATCATCATTGTTGTTGTGGAGGTGAGAACACAAACACGTGGTTTGACTGAGGAAAACTCCTATACAACACAACCCTTTTTCCTCTTTGTTGTGTGTAGATCCAAATCTAAAAACCCCCAACAATGATAAGCTACAAGAAGGTAGAGCAAACTATGACAAGCAGATAGAAGCTCAAAACAACCCAAAACCCGAGGACTAGGGCTCCCAATGCCCCTATACCTCTAATTCAACCTTTGTATGCAGTGGAAAGTGCCCCTCTATTTGCACATTTTAAATCTATACCCATTTATGTAATTTTTTGTTTTCATCTATGTAATTATTCGTATTTTCAGACTAGGGCTTATATCAATTAGGTTAATTAAATAATATCTTAGCAATTTGTCCTCTTTGCAAAAAAGGAATAGAACACATGTAGATTGACTCTCCTTTGAGGTATTTATCCAATCATAACACCCTTGTTGGTTCATGTTCCAATGTTAAGCAAAGGAAAGATTGATCTAAGTTAATTTACTAGTTAGATCTAGGATTTGTTTTCCCACTTAACACCCAGATATTCTAGTGATTCATAAATATAATAAAATCAATTAAATGAAATTAAGTTGAAAGTATCATGGGTCGTGATTCCTAAAAACATTTAATTAAATATTAAAAGGGTTCAAGTCAGTGATCAAGGGTGAATAGTTGTGACTCTTTCAAAGGTCGAAAATCATGAAAGGTTGTGACTTGGGCTCAAGAAGAATATATAAAGTGGAGATCATTTCTTGGGGAAGAGATCATTCATTCAAGCATAAAATCATTCAAACATTAACTTGTCAATCCATCACGAAATATCAATAAGAAAAAACAATCAACAATAATCTAGAAAATTCATCAAGAAACTAGTTTTGAATTTGAGGAAGTGTCTTAAAAATAGGAAGGACGAAACTCCTTCCAAGTTCATGAGAGGATAATGACAAAAACCCTTATTTCTCTTATCAAGTTGGACAAAAAACCAAATATTGGTCAAGGAGGACAAAAACCCTCCAAGGTAGACTAAGAGTTGGAAGGACAAAAACCCTTGATATTGTCACTATTGAGTTAGGGACAAACTCCTATAATTCAATAGATTTGTAAGTATTTCACGATATGATTGATTTTGATAATTGTGCTATGATTTATTGATCTAAATATTATCATAAATTCTTAATCTTTGATTAAGCTATTATTTTTTATTAAATAATATTATTTTAAGGGAAAAAATTAGGAATATCCCAAAAAGGTACATTACAATTGGTACAAAAGCATTGATCATGCCAACCTGAGGATCTAAAAGTAGTATATGCAATTGAGACAAAGAGCTCAACAAGCCTTGAAAAGAGAAAGGAGAAAACTAGAGGCAAGTAGCAACCCAATTAAAGGTAATAAATTGGGTGATCACGAGGTAAATCCATAAAATAAATTAAAGGCTTATATTGATCGATAAGAAAAACAACAAAATTTCTTCTCCAAACACCTCAAAACATGAACAATACAATAGTGCTCTTAGTGTTAGAGTAAAAGGTTCTTTACTTAATTATTTTAATCAAGTTACCTTTTATATTTCTCTTAAGATTAACTTAGTTTGCATTTTGTAGGCATTTAATAATTATTCTAATTATTAAATGCTCCCTTTTAGGTTACACTTTAGGGTTTCTTGATCTCCTTTATAAGGATTGATCTCATTGTATTATATCACTCTCTCTAATTAATGCATCTTTAGCTTTTAGAGCACCCTTTGCTTTTTTGTCTCCATCTCTTCCTTTCTGTGATAGGTTATTTGCATGCAGGTGATCTTCAGGTTCTGTGAAGTTGGATTTCTCAACTTCTACATGGTATCAGAGCTCCAGACCTGCTGCTTCTTATTCGTGTTTTGAAGATTTTTTGGAGCTTCAAGGGTTTGGGGTTTTCTTTTTTGATCCAGGGCATACATCTTTCATTTGGTGTAGTTTGGGCCCAAACCGACCTCACGGTTGCGCTCAGGAGGCCGTTTCCAAGCTTTTTGACATAAAACTTGCCCAGTTTTGGTGCAGTTGACTCGGGAGGCAAAAAAAATTTCCCCAGGGCCGTACAGACCCTAGGGCACGATTTTCTATGAAAAATTTCAAAAAAAATCAAAAAAATAAAAAGCTCCTGATTAAAAACAAGGCAGCCAGTGACCACTAAACCCACCCAACCATCATCGGCCCATACCATGTCGGCCCACCATGGCCCGTAGCGAGAACATCACTAGCCTTAAGCGAGCGCCACTGTCCGACCACGGGGGCTCTTTTTGAAAGCCAAATTGGGTTGTTTTGCATGATATGGTGTATCTTGGGCGTTTCCAGCTGTTTACCCAAACAAATAGAAGTTGGAAAGCTGATTCAAAGCCAGATCTAGTAGTGCAGGTCTAATTTTCTGGTTTTTTCATTTTGATGCCTTTTTTTCTAGTCAAAGTTAGAAAATTTTGTTTGCACTCTGGGGGGCATAACTTTTGCGTTTGGACTCCTTTTTTTGAAAATGAATAGGTGTTGGAAAGGTGTTTGAGTGCTCTCTTAAAATATATAGTTTATTTTATCAAAAAATTTACCAAGTACACAAAGTATTGTCTAAAGCATATTTTTTTGTTTCTCGCTTTTCAGCTTTCAAAATTGTACTAAGGTTTTGGGTTCTTGTGTTGTGGGGGGTCTTTTTTTTCTTTCTTTCTATAATTTACATCAGAAAACCAAAAACCTCTTCCATAAAACACATTTCAAAACTCATTCATTATGGCAGACTCTTCTTCTATCAACCATCTTTCCCCACACAATTATAACACCTGGAAGGCACAAATGACCAGACTTCTCATGTCAAAAGGGTTATGGTCATGTTTGGATGAAGTTCAACCTCAGTTGACATGGCCATTTGAGGTTTTTCAGCATAGGAATAGAATAGATGAGGTCATGGGTTTTCTATCCTTGCATGTTTCAGATAGTCTTCTATTCCATCTAGAGGGTTGTACAACTCCTCAGGATATGTGGTTGAAGTTTCATAGTTTATTTGGCACCATTAATCAGTTGCAATCTCTTCATATTGAGGTCAAATTGACTTCCTTAGTACCTAATTCATATCCTACCATTGAGGATTTTTTGATGAAGTTCAAATCACTAAGTTCATTGTTACAGGGTTGTGGTAAGAACACAACAGATGATGAGTGCATTTATATGATTCTCTCTAAGCTTCAAGGCTCCTTTCAGATTTTTTCCTCTACACTCAATTCTACAATGGATTCCTTAGGTGCATGCTTTACCATGCCTACTTTTGAGGTGTTATGTGATCGGTTGACATGAGATCAGGCCAAGATATCATAGTTGGATGCTCTCTTAGGATCTAGGAACCAAGCACTGGTAGCTCAGACATCTAAGGGGAAGCATAAGCAAAAATAGAAGCCAAAGATAGATTCAGCTGGCAATGAGAATTCCTCCAAGCCACCTCCAAAGTCTTATTCTAAACCACAATCAAATCCTAAACAGGGAAAATCTTCTAAGTTTGGTGAGTCTTCCTCCAAGACTAAGAAGAAGTGGTGATCATACAGTTTATTGGCAGGAAGGACATCTAGTTTAGGTATGAAATGATTAGAAGGCTTTAAGAAGCCGTACAGCGGCATCATATCACCTATAGGGCTCCTTCTCCACCTTGGGAAAGTGCATGCTCTTTACGCACAAGCGTATCTTCAAAGGTCAACTTGGATTCTACGTTAGTGCTTCTCACCATATGACACACACATAGGATTTGGTCACACGCACTTGCCCTCGGCACTACACACATTCAGGTTGGTGACTCAGCACAACTTTCAGTTAAGGGTTCAAATATTGTTTCATTGGATGGTGGTTGTCTTCGAGGATGTGCTTCTAGATCCTAACATTTACGACAAACCTTCTTTCCCGTTTATCAAATTTTCCATTAAACACGGTAAGAGCGGTTAGTTCTCACCACATGATGTGGTTATTCAAGACCTTCATGATCTGATTTGGTTGTGGCTACTAGGAGTGTTGATTAAATCTGCGTATCTACGATTTGATGGCTTTGAGAGTTGGATAATTCATTTTCCTCTCTTATAGCACATGCGGAGACTCAATGAGCAAGCTTTGGCATGGCGTTTGGCCCATGTCAATTATAGATATCTACAGCGGATGAGTACGCAGGCACTAGTCGTTGGGCTTCCTAAGATTTCTTTTGTCTTGATGGTGTGCAGCCAGTTGTGTCCTTGGAAAACATCACCGGGATTCTTTTTCTACGAGTAGAGCCACACGTGCTAAGCACCCTTGGAGTTGGTACACAACGATCTCATGTCCTTTTCGACCCTTCTTTTTTAGGGTCCCGATATGTGCACACTTTTATTGATGACTTCTCCAGATGTACATGGGTGTACTTTCTTAAGTACAAGTCTTATGTCTTTGATTCATTCAGGATCTTTAAGACATTTGTGGAGAAGTACTATGGTCTTTCTATCAAGAGGATATGCAAAGATAATGGGGGAGTTTTTTAATCAATATTTTAGGTATTTCTGCATTGAGCATGGTTTGTAGCATCAGTTTATAGTTCCTTACACCCCTCAGCAGAATGGTGTTGTTGAGAGAAAGAACAAAACTTTATGGGAGATGGCCAATTGTATGATACAGTCATGAGCTATGGATTCTTCATTCTAGGCTAAGGCAGTCAATTGTGCCAATTATATTCAGAATCATATGCCTCATAAGGCATTATGACATATGACTCCCAAGGAGGCTTGGACCCATGTCAAGCCTGATGTTTCTACATTCTGGGTTTTTGGTAGTGAGGCTTGGGAATTTATTCCTGATGCTCAGCGGAAATCCATGGAGAGGAAAAGCCGACCACTCATATTTGTTGGCTACTATGAGAATGTTAAGGTGTATAGGTTGTTTGATCATGATTCTAGAGAGGTCTTGTTTCGATGAGATGTCCAATTTGATGAGCGCTTTCCTTTGATGGATTCTTCATCACCAACTTCTCCCTCACTACCTACTCCTCCCTCTTCATCTCTTGAGGATTTTTTATCTCTTGAGGATGATGCATATGATGATCCACCATCCCCTCCACCACCACTAAGGAATTTTCGGCATTTTTCCCAAATTGGGCGGAGTGTTCTTGTTGAGGCAAGCTGGATCTTTGGCAGTGATCCTTGATTCTCGTCGCACTCATGCACATGAGACATCTGGATCTAGTCTTTGAGTCATGCCATTTTAGATGATCCTCAAAAATTTTCAGAGGTGACAGGTCACCTTGAGTGGGGTAGGGCCATGGATGAGGAGTATTCTTCTTTGATGAAGAATCATACTTGGGATCTTTGTCCTCTTCCTAAGGGAAGAAAGTTGGTTTAGTGCAAGTGGGTGTACCATACCAAGTATGTTGCAGATGGTTCTATTGATAAGTATAAGGCACATCTTGTTGCGAAGGGTTTTTCTCAGGTGGAGGTGTGGCTACTCAAGACCTTTCCTCCTATCACCAGATGAACTCTATTAAGGCGCAGCACTTTCCTTGTAAGCCTGGATGGGTGATATTCGAGATGGATGTGAAGAGCACTTTCTTGCATGAGGCCACCATGAAGAAGTCCTATATGGAGGCGACCTCGGGGTTTGTCTTGAGATTCTTCCCTTGGTTTACCAAACAGTGATTCATTGTATGGTCTCAAACAAGCCCCTCGAGCTTGGTATGAGAAGATGGACTCTTTTTTGCTTTCCTCTCACTTCACAGGTTGTCATTCTAATCCCACATCATACATTCAATGTTAGAAGGGTGATCTTTTGATCCTTTTGCTATATGTTGATGATCTCATTATTATAGGTAGCTCATCCTCTATGATTCAAAGTGTTTAGAGAGCTTTGATGGAAGTTGAGGATAGCCAGATCTTGGTCTTCACGCTTCTTTTCGGGTCGGGTTATTTAGTCTTCTGATGGGATTTCCATATCTCAACAAAAGTATGCTCTTGATATGCTTTAGCGATTTGGAATGCTTGATTACAAGCCTTCCCCCACACCATTTCAGTCAGGTGTTGTCTTGTCTTCCACTTGCTCTACTCCTCCAGTAGATTGTACTTTATATCAACAGTTGGTTGGTAGTTTTTTGTACCTGACACATTCATGTCTTGATCTTTCCTTTGCAGTTGGACTTGTCTCTTGGTTCTCACATG
The DNA here is from genome assembly GCA_007258455.2 of Sequoia sempervirens. NCBI lineage: Eukaryota > Viridiplantae > Streptophyta > Pinopsida > Cupressales > Cupressaceae > Sequoia > Sequoia sempervirens. The sequence goes on from VDFB02327546.1 coordinate 12,887, forward strand.
ATCCACATGAGAGCCATTGGCAAGCAACCAAATGTATCTTGAGGTACATTTGGGGCACCACTCATTATGGCATTCACTACACTTCAGGATCCCCTCACATTGTTGGCTTCACTGACTCAAATTGGGCTGGTGATGTCAATGATCATAAGTCTACTTCTGGCTTTATTTTTGGCCTTGGTTCTGGTTCTATCACATGGCATTGCAAGAAGCAGTTTTTTATTGCATTATCATCTACAAAGGCTGAGTACCAAGCAGCAGTGTTAGCTAGTCAGGAGATTCTATGGCTTCGGCAGTTGATGACAGAGTTTGGGTTTCCTCCTAATAGTCCCACTATTCTTTGGTGTGACAATCAGAGTGCCATTAACATTTCCTGCAACCCAACAGAGCATCAGTGGACTAAGCACATTGAGATCCACATGCACTTCATCAGGCAGTTGATTCAGGATGGTTCTCTCATCTTGGAGTACATTCCTACAGAGGAGCAAGTTGCAGACATCTTCACTAAACCTTTGGCATCACCATGCTATCTTCAGTTGTGCTCCATGCTTGGGGTGAAGGAAGTTTTCCTTGGGGGGTCTCTGTGAGGCCTTCCTTCATGTTTTTTTAGCATGTTTTTCATCTCTTTTTGGAGAGGAGTTTTTTCCACTGGTTTTTCTCCTATACTCCACTTTATAGAGATTTGGTTGTGATTGGGTACCTCATTAGGCCTAGTTTCCAAGACCCAAGTTTTCTTTCTAGCTTGTAGTTGCATTGCTTTCATGCATTTAGTTTGTAGCTACTCCCTAAGTTCATCTTAAGGGGGGTGTTAGAGAAAAAGATTCTTTACTTAATTATTTTAATTAAGTTACCTTTTATATTTCTCTTAAGATTAACTTAGTTCGCATTTTGGAGGCATTTAATAATTATTCTAATTATTAAATGCTCCCTTTTAGGTTACACTTTAGGGTTTCTTGATCTCCTTTATAAGGATTGATCTCACTGTGTTATATCACTCTCTCTAATTAATGCATCTTTAGCTTTCAAAGTACCCTTTTCTTTTTTGTCTCCATCTCTTCCTTTTTGTGACAGATTATTTGCATGCAGGTGATCTTCAAGTTCTGTGAAGTTGGCTTTCTCAACTTCTACACTTATGCCTACCAAAACTAATAGAAAAGATGCCAATTCAAACCATTATGAGAATAACAATAGGAATCCATTGAGATCATCACCTAGAAAAACATGGCCTACATTCTTAACTAGAGATGAGTAGTCACGAGAAGAATAACAACCCGACATGGTAGCAAATGACCTTGATGAATGCGTAGAAGCATATTCAAGAATTGATCTTGAACTTAGAAGAAAAATTCCATTAAGAGAATATTATGATGCAAGTTCAAGAAATACCTCGAGAGGAGAAAGAAGGAAACCGAATAAAAATTTACAACATAGAGTAAGTAAGATGGCTCATCCCACTTTTGATGGTTTGAGAAAGGTCACTACACAAACATGGATCCAACAATTGGAAACCTATCTTTATCTTAGCCCCATGACAAAAGATGAAGCTATTAAAATTTTCATTCTTCATTTTGAGGAGATAACACATGAATGGTAGCATCACGGGCTAATCACATAGGGGCATCATCTAAATGTAACATACGTCAACTTCACACAAAGACTCGTAGAAATGTTTGATAGTGAAACATAGAAAATTTGGAATCTAAGGGTTTGATGTCCAAAACCAAAAGTCAATTCCATTTTTTCCTAGGGTTTCATTAGGATGCAAATCAACAAGGAAAATATATTGAATTTCAACCATAAAGGTGAGTCAATCAGGATTGGATCTGATCCTTTTGAGTCTTGGAAATGGACTTGGAATGATTTATTAAGATTAACCTAATTAGACTATATGAAATGATATGAAAAATGTAAGATCCCAACAAATAATAGACTGAAACAATAAATTATAGGAAGATCTAGAAAGTGCAAGAGATTGTGTACTTGTCCTAAAAAATTGGTTCCAATGTGCATAGGAGGACTAGGATTCCTAGGGGCATATGGGTCTCTGATAGTGTATCCTACTCTGCTTTTGGGGTCCTCTGATGATAGATCTAAGCTTTTGATTTCCAGTTGTATAGTTGTCAAAATGTTGTTGGATAATTCTATAGGTGAGTTTTTGTGCCTTGACAAGATATAGAGCTTTGAATGCAAGAATAAATAATTCATCTTCAAGCTCTCTTCAATCCTCTTCAGACTTAAAACCTTCACATTCAAGGAGAGGAAATTTTTTGTGCAATTTAGGGGCTTGCCTCAATCAAACCCCATGTAAGTGTTTCCATTTCCACAATGGCAATGTCAATGATAATCAAAAGGAAGGAATAATGAAATAACAAAGTGCTTCAACTCACCACCCTTCAATGGCTTCCTTGAAGGACTAAATTCATGCACATCACCTCAAGATCTTGATCTTGCTTACTTGATTTTCTTGAATGGTTTGGAGACCTACAAAAGTTTTAGCCTTCACAAAATAATGATAACATGAACACACATAAACTCGCATAGGATTTGACATGATGTTAGGATCTTGAATTGCTACAATGATGCTTTGAAATGCTACTCTTGACTTGCTTGATAGTGCTCTTGATCACAGTTTTCCCAATAGTTTTCTAGATAGATTTAAAATGATGCAATAACTAGGTGCATATAGGCATTTCTCTAATTTCTCGAAAATCAAATTTGATAGTCGACATTTGAAATTTGAATTTTTAATGTTACAATGGCCACTCTCACATATTAAAAATTGGTCCCCAACATAATAGGGGGCCCATACACCCATGGGCGTATGGGTCCTAGCCCTATTTTCCAGGACATAATGTATTAGGGGTAAAACATTAATTGATTGCACTTGTTCAATGCTTTAATTTCTTAGAAAGTGGTACAAATGGGATATAGAATGCATAATTTAAGAAATTAGGGACTCAATTAGGCTCAATAATTTATGGGGAGAAAAACATAGTGTAAAAGTTTTAAGGGTGACAATTTACGATACTACATTTCCCCCCACTTTAGTGAGTATGAACTTACGCTCAGACTCACACTAAAGTAGAAAATTTATGTCAAGAGGGGTCCAATTGTCCAAATGTTGAAGAGATGGGATAACTAAGGATCGAGGGAGGTGATCAATCCCCCAGGATCCAAGATCCCATGGTAAACCAACATAAGCACGAAAGAACGCACATATGTGTGAAATGCAACAAGAAAACATACACTAACATACAATGTCAACATGAAATGAAAAGGGGGTATGGACCAACAAGTTGTGTTATGCTAGGACCCACACCAAAGGTGTTCATGATTCACACCATAGAAAAGTCTAATATTTGCTAGGTGAATCACAAATAGGAAGGCACACGGGCTAGTGAAGTCCAATATTCACTAGGTGAGCCCCCAAGACAAGGTAGAAAAATGAGAAACAGACTAGGTCTAGTGAGGGCCACTTTTCACTAGGTGTGTACCCATGACAACCATAACTCCCTAATTACCCTGGTAAGGTGCTACAAAATGGTCAAAATGCTATATCAATGCAACACTAAGTTCAACACCTGTGAATGAAGTGAAGCAAAGAAATGTCAATGTCAATGTCAACACACCACTAATTCCAACACTTGTGAACAACGTGAAGAAAAATAATGACAATATATGACCCACTTTAGAGAAATTACAAAACACCATGTTGTGTGCAATTAATTTAAAGTAGAAAATGATAAATGCCATGTTATAAGAAGTCACAAGAGCTTTTTTGGAAAGCCCTATGCCAATGATATGTTTCCAAATAAAGATACATCATGAGAAGGGGTTTCCCCCAAATGTAATGCAACAAACAATATAGAATATGAACACAAGGGATCTACATATATGGGGCCAGTATATGTCTTTGCTGCAGTAATATAATAGAGCTTGGAACTGACATCATTCCCCAAATACTCATGGAAAAATAAACACAATGGAGGAATGACACATAGAGAGAGAAAACAAAATAAAATTGGGTCAACATGAAAGAGACCTAAATGTCGCAATGCCTTGCATTGTCCCCAAAAGGAAAACCATAAGACAAAAGTAAAAGACAAAGTTTGTGACATGTAGAAGAATATCATGACAGGTTTGTTTCCTTTGTATACTTGTGCCAACAGAGCAAAAAGGGTCATCCAAAGAAAACTCACAAACACTAAGACACGCCAAGAAGAACAACACAAGAGATCACATCATATTCAAGTAAACACAAAGAACACATAAAACAAACATAAAAGAGGATCGCACATGTGAGCCAACCTAAAGCAGGTTGTCGACATCCCAATCTTGTTCATCATATATGGAAGGTGAACAACTAGCTAAAGGGACTACAACAAGTGCCATACTAGGAGCATCTCCAGGTTCAACATGTGGTGGGTCACTCTCATTAGGAGGATCATCAATATAAATTCATTTGATTTAAAAATAAAACTTTAAGCTCATTATGCACCTCTTCATCAATTTTAGTAATTTCATCTTCATCATCCAAATTAATCACAATGGGAGGTTTTATGACAACTGCAGTTGAATTTTCTTGTTTCACTTCTTGTTTTGGTTCTATTTATTTATGTTTTTGGAAGTTGCACATTTCTTTTTTAGTTGTTTCCATAGGTGTTGGATTATCATGCACTATTTTATTTTTTTCATCCAATTGACAAACGAGAGCATGATGCCTATGCCTACAGTCTTTAGCATTTTAGTTTCTTCTTGCACAATTTTTAATTTGTGACGGGGTAGGAGTAAGTTTCTTGACCATTGGTTTCATTTATTCCCTTAAGGGAGGAACTGAAGGAACCACCGAGGGTTGGGAAACCACTATCTCTTTAGGTTTATACACTTGTTTTATCTTTGGAGAAACAAAATGAATCGTTCGATTTTCTCTTGGTCTTTTATAGATGGGTAGAGGTATTGTGGAATATTTACCTTGGTTACATGGAAGGGTTTTTGTTTCGAGCATAAGTTCATCCATAACTGGTGGGGGGGAAGGAACAACCATGGTCTTGTCATTTTCAGGAATATTGGTAAGAGAAATTTTTATTTGTTTTGCCTTAAATTTTTGGTATGATTGGAAAAATAAATATTCATAAGTCTTTATAGGATCCATAGGTTGGGGCCAAAATAAATCTAATGAAAAGTTCCCATGAGAATATAAAGGATTAAACCCACTATGATGCATTGTAAATATCTCATTTTCAAAGGGATGACATTCATGGAGCGTAGCCATGGGTAGCCCCATGGGTAGCCTAAATTCCCATGGAATTGATCCGACGTCGAGATGATGGAGAATGATACATCTAATTGTTTTAGTCCAACTTTAAGAGGAAGACTGATTAAACCTATCGTAGGGTGAGAAAAGTCATCATGCATTTTCAACCATGCTTTTGATTATTCATAAGAATCTTGATTTAAAGCTCATGCACAAACAAGAACTCCTCAATGATCACATTCTCTACACACATAGGATCAATGAGTATTCCTTGTACAGGTTTTTCATTGATACATCCAATGATATAGAGAGGACCATCGGGTGCATGTCTAGGTGTGTCATTATGGGTGAAATCAATTTCAGGTAACACAACGGTTTGGCCCTTATGAGGTTGAACATCTATTAAAGAAACCATTCTATGTACTTCCTTCTCATTGTTATTGTCATCATTATGATCATCCATATCATCAAACTTATCAATATTCATTTCATCATTCTTAACATCACAAGCTTGGACAAAGTTGGATGAATGGTTTGGTATTAGATTGATAAAATTTGTAATTTTTCTACTCAGAGAAACAACTTATTGCCTTGATCATTAACACCACCCAACTGGATTTGATTAGAATCAATGAGGTCTTGAACTTGATGTTTAAGATGCATGCATCATTATGTATCATGTCCACTTGTGCGATGATATTGACAAAAGGAATTTGGATTATAACTTGGAGGTAAAGGTTTGGTTGTGTCCATAGGTCTAACAAGAGGCGACCAGATTAAGTTCTTACTCAAAAGTTGTAACATGATCGAATGGAGGTATCAGGTAACTGGGTGAATTGTCTATCTCTCCATCTAAATTGGTACGGGGTTGAACTTATGGCAGAAACTTGAGGTTCAATGTGATTGGTTGTTTGATGTGTATGAAACTTGATAAAGTTCTTGTTTTGTTTCTTGAATGGTTGATAGTTGTTTTGTGGTATGGATTTGAACTTCTTCATAGGAGTTGATGAAGATAACTCTTCATACTGACTAACTAAATTTTGATAATCATGAAGGGGTGTACACAAATGTATGAAGGATGGAAATTTCATTAATAAGATTATATCCCTTATGTCAGGTTACAAATTTTCAATGAAGAGCGATCTATTGGAAATATGTCTCCAATCATCATGAGAGTTGTAACCTTTCGGAAAAGTCGGTATG
>VDFB02327547.1:0-28674 GCA_007258455.2 Sequoia sempervirens
GACATAGTCACCCTAGGCGCCCTTGTCCAACTAATTTTGGTTCAATTTTTTATCGGATCACTGTCTTTGTGTTTTCTGTCTATTTATTTTCTCCTATCTATTAAATATTGTCATTGTTTTGTAATTTAGTGTTCATAGTGGGCACACCTAGTGTTTTAAAACTCATATTAGCTTCACAACTTGGTGTCCTATTTCCAATACTTCAGTGAGACATAGTTGTAGACTTATGGCATCCCACATTGTTGTTACATCCGTTGTGGATCTTGAGTCTTCCAACTTTTTCACACAAGGTATTTTCAATACCCAACCCATTTTGGACTACATCCCTAATCCTACTATACCCATGACAACTTCACAATCAAAAATTTTTATGGATGTTGAGACTATTGTTTCCCATGTACCCGATGATAAATTGAAACAACTAGAAAAAGACTTAGAGGGATTACAAGACTACTTAAGCATCGAATCCTTATCAAGAAAAATGGTTCCTATAGTGGATAACCTTAGAAAATTGATCAATGATGCTCGAGGAATAGAGGTTTTGTGTAGTCTAGCTCATATAATGGATGCTAACATCACTACAACAGCTAGTTGCACTCAAGCATTAGGATACACTAAAAGCTAAGGAGGAAAACAAATTTCTCTCCCCACAACTATACCTTCTATTCCTACATTCACATTTCCAACTATAGCTTCAACGATACAACACACTAATAGCATAACTCCAAGCTTAGGGCTTTCTAGTGGAAATACTTATAGTTTTATGACTTCACATGTAACACCTCAATATTTGTCACCTCTCATAAATGCGCAACATAGTAGTCCCACAAAATATTTAGAAAATCCCACCATATGCACCAAATTCCAAAAACATGCCAAGTAATGATTTAGTCATAAATCAATTGTTGCAAAATGTAACCTTGCTTCAAAAACAAATTTCAACATTGAGTCAAAATCAAATGAGAAAACCACCACAATATTTTAAGAGGATCCCATTGTCAATTGAAATCTTTAAAATACCCATACAATAAAAACATAAATTCTTAGATTTGAGAAGTACAATGGCAAAGGAGATCCTAATAGGCATGCATCAGCTTATACGACATTATGTAGTGACTTCATCTTTGAAGATAAGCTCCAAGCTAAACTTTTTCCAAGATCATTGAAAGAAATGGCCTTGGAATGGTTTTTCTTATTGTCAAACAAATCTATAAATTCATTCAATGAATTGGTTGATGCATTCCTACAATATTTCCAAGCAAACATAGGCCCTGAAATAATATTGACTAATCTAGTGTATTGCAAACAAGAGAAAAATGAAAAAGTGTCAGACTTTATAGGGAAGTATTAGTTACTTTATTCAAAAATCAACTACACTCTTCCCAATGTTAATGTCCAAAGAGTGTTCATAGGAAATTATTTGAAACCTAGCATTAGGGATAAGATATTGTTGATGCAATATTCATCCTTCACACATTTGTGTATGGCTCTTCATGACTATTAGATTTTGATTAGTCAATATGAAGGTACACCTTCATTGACTCCTACTAATCATTCTAAATTCATGTCTCAAAACAATAGTAAACCATATAAAAAGAAAAACAAGAACTTTATCAAGATAAACACACATCAAATTGTTAATAACATTGAACCACAAGTTGCAGCCCTAAGTTCAACTCCTTATCAGTTTAGGCTGAGAGATAGACAATTTACCCAATTGCTTGACTCTTATCATTTGATCATGTTATAATTGTTAAGTAAGAACCTAATCCAATTACCTTCGATTAGACCTAGTGAATATTAGACTTCACTAGACCATTGTGCCTTTGGTTCATGGTTCACCTAGAAAATATCAGACTTTGTTAGCCCATTGGTCATGAATGCCTTGGGTATGAATCCTAGCATAACACAACTTTATAGTATTTGATTGACATACCCTCCTTTTATTTTATTTTTTTGTTTTCTCCATGTATTCTTTGTGTTGTCTTGTTGTATCACACACATATGTGTTCCCTTATGTTTATGTTGTCTTGTCATAGGATCATGAATCCTATGGGCTTGTGCACTCCCCATGCATTCATTGTCACCCTATCTCTTTAATATTTAGACAATCAGACCCCTCTCAACACATTTTCTACTTTAGTGTGAGTCTAAGCATAAGTTCATACTCTCACTAAAGTAGGGGCTAACTATAGCATTCTAAATTGCCACCCTTGATAATTTCACACTATGTTTTGCTCCCTCCTAAGTGCATGGACCTAATTGTGCATATTATGTCCTAAATTATGCATTCCATTGCCCATTTGGATATTCATCAAGAAAACCCATTTGTAAAACCAAAGAATACATTTAATATTTGTCTCCTGATACTTTACACCCCAAAAAATAAGGCTAGGACAAAGCTTCCCTAGGCAACTTGGTCCCCCTATTTTGCCTCCAAAATTTAATATGTTGGATTTGGAATTTTATTATTTGAATTTAAAGTTTCAAATGCCAGCTATCAGGATTTAATTTTCAAGAAATTATAGTAATTATGTATTTAAATACCTAGTCATTTCACCAATTACAAAAGACAAGAAATTATTGGAAATATTGGTGATCAAGAGCAATTATTATCAATTCAAAGGTAGTTAAGAGAAGATATATTGCAACATTTCAACATTGAAGCATCATGTCAAGTTTTATGTGAGTTTTTTCATGTTTATGTTATTATTTTATTTGTGAGGACTAACCCTTGTAGTCCTTTCAAGCAATTCAAGCCAATTCACAATCAAACTTTGAGGATATTTGTATGACTTAAGTCCTTCAAGGAGTCAGATCTGAGTGGTGAGTTGCATCCATTGTTGATTCATCTTTCATTTGTCATTTAGCATCTATCCCGCAAAAGGATAAGTTCTCTTTCATTGACATTGCCATTGTGGAGGTGGAAACACCAACACTGGGTTTGACTAAGGTAAGACCCTCTATGGCACACCACTTCCTCTCTCTTTGAATGTGCAAGTTGCAGGTTTGAAGAATTTTACAGGAAGATTGAAGTTCATTTATTCATTGTTGCATTCAAACCCTACAACTTGACAACATATGAAAAATCAGTTATCTCAACACCCAACAAAGGTCCGATAATGAGACACAAAAGAAAGAAGGCCCTGATCGGGATCCAGAGGACTAAGAAATCAAATTTTAGTTTTAGTTACTAGGACATAGTTTCCCTAGGAAACTTGGTCCCTCAAATTAGCTCCATATACATATGCCAAGTGCATAAAAATTTGGTCAGTCTATTTTTGAACTTTGAATTTGTCTGTAACTTTCCAGATCTACTATTTTTGCATCATAATAGGTTATTTGCATCATTTTCTAGTCATATCATTACATTTCATACAAAATCGATTTTCAAGTCCTTAAATTCAAATCCCAGGATTGTTTGGCTCACCTTCAAGTTGTAAGTTAATACCTTGTCCTAACCAATCTTGAATTTAATGATAAGAGGCACCCCACACCACCATTGTGGAAAAGTAAGCCCTTGTGAAATCACAAGGTGGAGTCCTAGGTTTTCACTTTTCCACCTTATAAATTGGATGGGAGTTATTTGTGCACTGGTATGGACAACAAAATTATAAGGTTCCCATTTCAAATGTATGGGCATATGACCTAGGGAAATTGGTGGTCCCAAACATATTCATGGATGTAGACTTGATCAAACACATTGCAAGCCACTATAATGAAAATGTCAAGGTTATTAGGGCTACAAATGGAGGGGAATCAATTAGAATTGATAAATCCTTCATCTCCAAGGTCTTTATCCTGAAATTGGCTACCAACAAGGCTATTGATTTTGACTTGATTAAACAAAAATACCAAAAATATAGGAACAACTTTAGGGTTCATTGGCTCCCAAGGTATAGGTTGAAGGGTTTTGACATGAGATCTACAAGAATACTTACCAGTGAGATAGAGCCCTTCAATCTGGATACTTTGAAGATTATTTTATTAGAACTTACTATGCAAATTGTGTCAAGTGTTGGGGGTGATCCCCAAACTAGAATATCAATTCCTCTCATGTACATGGTTGTTGATATTTAGAATCCCCTGGTGAATATCAAATTTATCTAGTTCTAGAATTTATTTAGCAGTAAGCAGTGACTGTCATGGGGGTCTTTCTTTGATAGAGATGCTGCAACGATTTATAGTTACCCACTGATATTGCCAGTAATTTATTGTCTATTTGGAGAAAAAACGAAGCAGGGTATTGTAAATTTTCTCGTCCATACTGTCCATAAGCTATTCTAGTTTTGTGGGCAACAAAGCTTGAAAGTATGAAAGGACATTAAAGAACTGAGAATCTTTTGTAACTTGGTACTATGTCTATCAATCCGGTCATTTCTATGACATTTATCCACTACTTCATATTCATTGCCAGGAGTTGCCTAAACAAATCCCGGGTGACTCTGTTTGATTTAATTTCCTGAATTGCCTTTACTTTCCTTCTTTGAACTGACTCTTGACAAGCATTTTTTGGTATCCAATAATCTAGAATTTTCTTCTTTTCTCTTCCTCTTCTTGAAATATTCCTTTTCTCCCTTTGGTTCTTAAATTAAACCAGATGCACCATCTTGCTATTTTATTTTAGACGATTTTCTAAATCAAATAGCTATGATTGTTGTAATATAAATATTTTCAAATCTTGAATAACATAGAATTTCTTAATTAGATGAGTAAATTTAACATTGCATTTTAGAAATAAACATCATTTTCGGTTAACCACTATATCCTTCATAATTCACTAAAGTGAAATCTATTTACATATATTATAAACAGCAAATTGCATGAGGGTACCAACACATAGGAAACTCAATCAAAGTAAATATTTGATAACTATAATGCATCTTAGACCAACCAAACCCTTGTACTTCATCCTTTAAACATTCATATGATTGAGATAAGGATAACTAGGAACTTCTTAGGTTTGGATAAATACACATAGAATGAACTTATAAAAATATTATCAGTTAGTTTCCTTGCATACAAATATATCCTTTCGATAAAAAGTCCTTGTAGAAGTGAAAGAAATCATTCTTAAAAAGTAAATAAAATTGCTTGGTTTCTTGAACTAATTTAATTACTCAGTTTATCATTTCTATCTTGTGCTACTTTAGTGCCCTTTGATTATGTATTTTATTTTATCATCGGCTCATTTGTATTTTTCATCCCTTCTCATAAATTGTAAGTGATAGTCTTTGGATTATATAGCTATCATTATTATAATCATTTGTATTGAATGGTTATCATTTTGTATAACCATAGGTAAAGTTAAAGAATTTTTTAAGTTTTGACTAAAATTTGTATAGCTATAAATTTGTTATCATTTGTTTAGTAAGTAGTTTTTAACATAGTATCAGTGTTACATTTAGTTATCAAGTTATTATTTTGGTTATAAAATTTTAAGTGATAGTCATGTATTGTCTTCTTGTTAAGATGTTAATCATGTTTATCATTTTTGTATAGTAAACAAGTAATCATTATTTTCTATAGAATTTAATTATAATATTGTTATCATTCTAGTAGTTTTTATTTTCATCATTAATTGCATAGTTTTAATGTTTGAATTAATGATACTATTGCACATAGTTATAATTTTAGTATTTATAAAAAAAATTAATAATCTTATAATTCCTTATTGAGCTTGAAAATCATGATATCATTAGATGTAATTATGTCACTTCACAATTCCATTACTCCAGTCAAATTTGCATAGCTAGTTTTCCTCATGTTGGGTTAGGAATTCTTCTTTTAGGAAGAATTTCAGGGAAGTGAATCACTTCATGGTAGGGTGGAAACGCACTCTAGCAATGTTCTCTCCCTTCATGTGGTCAAAGGAGTTAAATATCAAAAGAATCATATCAGGAAGGTCCTACATTATGGTTCATTGTGTAATCTTGTTCTCAACCATGTGGTCTATTGTAAGGAGTATGTTTATGTTTTTCCATGTTATCAGCATATGTACTCTAAACTTAATAAAATAATATAACTCCTTGTCTCTTTTCTTTGTATATTGGATACGTGTCACTTTTATATGCTTGATTATGTGCAATATGTGTAATTTCTAAATTTAAATTTATGGAGGTTGTTACAGATTTAAAATAGAGATGGAAGCCTTTTGTGGGTAATATTCTTCAATATGTGCCACCATGAGGTCAAATGATATTAATATGTCTTGAAATGGATCATTCCTATACACGGTTGAATGACTTTGATCATGCTTGTGAAAAGATTCTTCCTCATTATGTGAAGTATAGACATTGTTAGTGTAATTATTTTTTGATAGATTTTAAAGATTATTCTCAATAGTGAGTACACCTTGATCAATAAGGTCTTGTATGAGGTTCTTGAGTCTTATGCAATTTGATGTTTCATGACCTTTTGTTCTATGGTACTCACAATAAACATTGTCATTGTACCATATGGGTTTGAGTTGAATTTCATAATCACCTTGTGACTTTGGAAGATTGATAAAATTGGATTGGACTAGCTTGTTTAACATGAAATCAATTGGCTCCCCTAAAGGAGTGTACTCACATTTGATGGCGTTGTTGGTTTGTGATGTTCTTGTTGGAGAATTTATGTTTTGATTATTTGGTTGATAGATTTGTGAGGTTTGACATTGATTAAAATCAAACAAGTGACAAAGCATGCCACACTCTTGCATAGGGACACCCATAGTTGCTATGTCATTGAAGCTAGTAGGATGTGATGACCACATGGAGGGATAAAATGGAAATTAATGTTGATAGTGGACTGATGTTGACATGTTTCACTAATTTCAAGATTGGATTTGTAATGACACCTAAGTGGCCTTAGACCAATGTTGGGATGATGTGTTGATATGATCTTACTGAATCCAAAGTGAATGAATGATAAAGCGTTGTATGTTTCTATTTTTTATGATGATGACCACTACAAGTCTATTCTATGCAGGTCTCTGGTCCTATATAGGCACTAGTGAAAAATAAGAACATGAGATTTTTAAAGGTTTTGTTGTTTTTTGATTGATAATCAAGAGCACTAATTTTCAAACACATCAAATGATAGTTAGACATTACTCACTTCCCATGACCGACGTGGAAATACTTTTCAATTGCGTAGATTTACATGAAAACACATCACTATGTGACAGTCAAATGCATCACTGTAGGGTTTTTAGGATTTTGACAAAGAATTGTTCTAACAAAATCATGTGCCAAGTTGCATAGATGTGTTGATATGCATACAAAAGCATTGATTTGAAAAATAAAATGTGTTAGGATGCATACAAAAATGGTACAAGGTGATAGTCAAACACATCAATTTGACTCAGAGATAGGGTTTTGAAATTTGATCCTAAGTACATCTAGGGTTTTAAAATTTTTAAGGATTAATTTATCTTTGTTTGATCTGGCAAGTGATAAAAACAAAAAAGAATCACATATAGGACTAACTCAAAGGATTTTTGGATAGATTTTGTGTGTCTTCTTCAACAAGATCACTCTAATTGGTGTCACAAATATTTGAACAATAAAGACACACCATAGATACACAACCTAGCTAGTCATTAGATTGGGCGTATTAACTTGGAATAAGCCCACTTTCGAGAGAAAATACCTCCAAAATGAATGGGAGACTTGAGTATACGAAGGTCGTGCACCACCTTCACACCTCTCACCTTAAAAAGGACAAGGTCTTAATCAAGGAATATTGATCACCTCAACAAGGGGAAGTACATGGCGAGTCATTTCATGCATGATATTGTATGTTTCATCATTCTTAAAAAGGATACTAGACAAGTACAAGATTCATAGTGGGGGATTGGTGAATAGTGAGCCTGTCCATTATGCGTGACTCAAAGGGGGTCTCCCCTCTTCTCATCACCTATACACATCTTGGTGGACCAAGGGTCGTCAGAATTGGCTTGAAGGATGTGGGCCACACCTTGGGGTACAAATTTCATTCTCCCCCTTTTATATACCCCACCCAAAAACATGGTTGAGGTCGAACTTGAGGGAATAATCCCCAAGCAGGCATCCTACTTGAAATAAAGGGTAATGACATTGTTTCTGATACCCAAGATCATTCTTAGGAGTCATGAGGGGAGAGAATATGTAGATAGTTACACCTCAGGTGTACAAACAAAGATTGTAAGTTAATGGTGTTTTTGATTCCCAAGATTGCATGAAGTGCAAGGAAAGACCATACAAAACCACTAACCTAGACCAAATACAACATAAAATTCTTTTTAGTGCACCAAATTCAAAAATGTGGGTTCAATTTTAAAACACCAAAAAAAAAGTGCAAATTGTTTGTTCAATTTTATACCCAAATTAAAATGCATAAGTTGTAGGTTCTTTTTAAGCACCAAAAGAAATGTGAAATTTGTGGGTTAATTTTAGAACACCAAATGAAATTTGAACCTAAATTAACAAAACCCTACAAAACCAAAGGTTGGTAGTTTTTTCAATTTGTCTTTTCCCAACGTATTCCACATGCTACACAGATATTAGCTTATGAAAATAGGCCCACATTAGGGTTAGAAAATGAAATAATTCAAAAGATTTTGCAATCCCCTAAAACAGGAAAATGTGTCGCTATAGCAAAAGACATAAGTGCCATGTTCTGAAAAAAGTGTCAAAAGCCAGTCAAACACGTCGTTGTAAGAAAAACTTGTAGATAGAACAAAGAAAAAATATCAAACAAATGTATCAAAAAAAAAGAAGCAACATTTTAATAGAAGATAGAAGCATCAAGTTATGAAAATTCATCAAACGATAGTCTAACACGTCGTTGTAAAAAAATTGTCAACAAAACAAAGAAAACCAGTCAAAAAAATGTGTCATAGAAGAGAAAAAGTGGCACTATAATTTTCATATGCATTGAGTTATGATAAAGGCATCGTTGCATGAAAAACAAACATGTCACATTGATGCAAACATGCTTCTATAACATTTAGGTCTTCAAAATTGTGAAAAAATGTTAATCCTGGGACGTGGGTCCCACTGGGTGTGCCAAAATTTCATAGGGGAAATATGGGTTAGTTGTATAAAGCATGAATTAATCCATTAGAGTACAAAACACTAAAAATTCATCAAATATTACTCATATAAGCCCATACTCAATGAAATTAGCAAACAATGTCATAAAGGATTCAATTAAAAGAAATGAAACTATAATTCAAAATAATTGAACCAAGAAAGACATGCAAACCTTTAATTCCAATGGGGGATTATGCTCCAAATGTATGTGGGTTTCTCTATTAAGCATAACCTATGATTGCAAAAGCTAGGATTGATGATTGATAGATGATCTTGATTTGAATCACATGATATGATGCTCAAAGATGAATGCTTATGATAATTACTCAATGATTAAGATTGTGAATTAATTTTGTGAAGATGAAGGTTTGTTTTATAGATTTGTAGATATTTAATCAACGATCAAGATTAAATTTCAAGATCAACGTTCAAGAGGAAATCAAGGAGATCAAGAGATGAAATTGAATGAGAGCCCAAAATACCCCTATTTTCATGGAAAATTGGTTGAAGATATTTTGAAGGGAAAATATCTTATTCAATTTTAAATTTGAATTTGAATTATGGAATATTCCTTTTGGAGGGAATATGCAATTTAGATATTCTTGAGGGAAAAAATATTTTGAAAAAAGAATATTCTTTGTGCAAGTTAGAAAAAAATTAGGGAAATAAATAATTAAGAAAATTATTTAATTGTGAGGATGAGATGAAATTAGGATTTTTAATTAAATAATTAGAAATTATTTAATCAAGTGGGATTGAAGAAAAAATAGATTTAATTAAATAATTCAAGATTATTTAATCAAGGGGATATTAGTAAGAAATGGTGAAAAATGATTAATTAATCAAATAACGTTAATTATTCAATTAATATAGAGGAAAATAGTGAATTTTACCAAATAATTGAAAATTATTTAATTAAAATGAAGAATTAGGTGATAATGAGGAAAATTATGTTAAAAGGTGAAATTGAAATGTGTGATACAGTCATACAATTTTAGGTGTCTATACTAATTAATTCATGCCAAGCTTGAGTTGTGTCTAGACAACACAACTCTAGTTTGTTAATTCTACCAAAAGGGGTGAACACCTATCTATTAATGGTACAAATCTATTTTATAAGCTGAATGCAATGATGGTAAGGGAGATGAAATCTTCTAAAAGGTGTCAATGACTAATAATGATAGTTGATGACATTTTTAAAAGAATTACACAAGGACAATTGAACCTTAGGGTTTCATCCTTCCTCTCTTCAACTTGGTTTGTTGAAGTCTATTGCACTTTTATGTTTATTACTATATTAGTGTCATGATTATGCCCTTGAGTGAAAACAACTAGCCTCTTGTATAGCTAAGGTGAGATAGTGGATATCCCTACCATTTTATCTCATGGTTGAGTGATCTTATGGTTTGATTGTCAATTCTATATTATTTTTAATATTTGGTTATACCTAGGGTTGAATCCTAGGATAATATGGTTTTTAAGGTTTTATTTAAACAAAAAATGGTGATATGTTCCCGTCCATTCTTACTTGTTTGTGAGAGGTGGTGTAATGGTCAAGTAGCCTAGTGTCGAGTAGAGAAAAATCTTATCATTGAAGATGTCATCTTGTGATAGTGTTGTCTTCTACTATTGCAATCATACTTTGTGTATTGATGTCATATTCCTTGAGTTTCATTGTATTGTATTGTGACATGTTGAATGCATAATTGTGCATTTGACATGTTTGCATTAAATTTTTAATGTAAAAAATTAAAATTGGTCTAATATTTGTCCATTAACACCCTTGGCATAATATTTGGGCATTACAGACCAACTCCCACCTATACTCTTCCCTCTTTAGGCCAACTAAATATAAATTTGTGTGATGTGTCATTATACCCTTTATTTAAAAATATTCGATGCATTGATTTTAGACATCCACAATTTCAGATATATTTGCATATCAGATGCACTACACACTTCAATTGGAGTATTAGAAAGAATTTGTACCAAAACAAGCATCCTCAAGAACATATTCATACCTAAAGACTGTTGTTTTCAATTTTGTGCAGCTATTTCCATGGATTAACCAAGTAGAACTTGTCTAGTTGTGACATACCAACAACCCTACCATGATATTTATAAATACCCGTAACTCTTAAATATCATAAAAACATAAGAAAATATAAGATAAATCAAATAAACAAAAGTCTATATATTTTATAATAAAAGTGTAAGGTACATAACAGATCTATGATCACAAACATGTTTATTCCTGAATAGAACACACACAAGATTTTGATTTTCATATGAATCCCAAACTTTTATTAAATTACTAACCAAAAAGTTTTCCAGAGTGATACTAACTATAACATAGAGAACTCAGAAACAAATATGAGTTTACGTCAAAAAAACTAAACCAGGATTCTCAATAAATAACTCATTTTTTTGAAAAAAATTGTACTGCATAAACGAGAACAAGAACAAGGCAGTCTTCTACTTTCTAATTTCTAATGAGGCCATATATCAAAAACTATTTAATAAGATAACATACAACAAATAATTTCCAAATTCAATTTAACACTTCTGTTCATGGCTTTAAAACATTTTACACGGAGAAAATAACCCATAATCCCACTGGATTCATAATAACAAATACTCCCACTATCAATACAAGAAAAATATTTTCCACAAGCTTTTCTATCACAAATTTATGGCTCATCTATTAAGACAAACTTCTATTAAATAAATCTTTCAAAGTATTAAATGTTAATTGTGACTATACAATCCACCAATACTTTTTCTTCTTCAACGTTTCTTTCTTCTCCAACGTTCCTTTCTTCTCCACGTTCTTTTTGCTTTGCTTGGGTTTCCCAGATTTGGCCGTCTCTTTTACACGATAATGTTGTCTGGGAAATGGCCAGTAACACCCACAATTAATGTAACACATATTTGTTTAACCTGCATGAACTTAGTATAACCACTGCATTTGTATGGCTTTCATTTGCAGTTAATCTCTTATAAAGTTCTGAGTCAATGTTAGTTTTTTAGTGTGTTATCAGGGCCGGCTTTGTTCTTATTTTGTCACTTTCTTCTTGACCTTGCTCGGCATCTAGATGGTTGTGACTTGATCACCATTGCTGACTCAAGTTTTTGAAGGTTGTTGGTAAGATGTGACTCCATAAAATGACAGGAAGCTGCAGGTTGTGAAACTTTTGGGAAAGAAAGAGTTTTACTATTGTTTTAGCAAAGGGTCCTTTTCTAAAAGGAGTATAGTTTAATTGAACGATAAGAATTGATTTATCTTAATTGTAAAGAAAATAAATTAAAGTATATTATATTTTTTATTTAAGATTTTTTGTCAAAGATTAATTGGTGGATGTGTTCTTGTTTTAGGAGGATGATATGTCGTTGACCTAGGATAGGGACAATAGGACAATGGGGTTGTTGAGTGATAGGTCTTGTGGGAAGCACCACAAAAGTCCTTGTTTAGTGACATAGGTTAGGGTTCAAGAATCTAATTAAAGAATGCCAATTTTAGTAGCATAATAATTGATGCACATATAATGATAGAAACAAAAGAGAGATAGGTGCATGGCACAATATTATATTAAATTATATAATTCGCTTTATTATGTAGGATAGAAAGTTAAACAATTATAAAATAAAATTAGTCTTTAATTGAATAAATACACACTTGTAAAATGTCAATAATAGAGAGAGATGTTCTTAAAATGCAAAGGAATGTGTATTCATGTACATCTTTGTTCCCAAACATAAGTCATTATATTCTCCCATGAAGTAGGAAGACCTTCCCAAATTAGCAAGCTATTAAAATTCTAATGTATCCATTTGATGTGGATAAAACACGAGCAATATTTGTGGGACACACTAAGTTTCTCACTAGGTGATGTGTTTTTTATTAGTATCACTCATGTTTTTCCTTTTTAATTGTTTCAAATGGGTTGACAAAGGTTCTAGAATCCAAACTTATACCAATTTTTAAAGGATCCAACTACCTAATGGCTCCAAGATGCATGAACCTTTGATACAAATCTACAGTATGAAATAATTAGAACTTGAATTCAAAATTTTGGCCCAAAACAAGTATTCCTTTTATTAGATTTAGACTTCAATTACATGAAACGCAAGGAAAGGGAAACCTTTTGGTTTTTTCCTTAGGGTTTGACACCTTTCCTTAATTTCATGGAATTGTAAGGAGGGGATCTTGTGTGTAAAGATGGAAATGCAAAGCTGGAATGAGGTATGGATGGATTTGGAAAAGGTATGAGGTTGACTTATATCCTAATAGGTGAGTCAACCAACCCTTAACCAAATCTGGAAATGTCCTAATAATAAAATACAATGATCTAATTGACTTAATGATGCAAATAACTGCTTTAACATTGAAACAAAAGATCTGAGATATCATAGAAAAAATTGGACAGCAAAAATAGAAAGGGGAGGACACTATGCATCTGTGATATAAATTTTATCCTGATTTCTTGAGACGATTCCTCTGGGGGCACCACTATCCTACTAGGTATTTTTCAAAAAAAAATTTGCAGTCTTCTGATGTTAGATCTGCACTTTTGCTTCCCATCTACAAACTTGTCGAATCATTGTCAGATATTTCTGTAATTGAGTTTTTGTGAGTTGTCAAGGCCTAGGGTTTTGAGTGTAACAATGAATAAAGTGTCTTCAAGCTTCCTTTTAATCCTCTTCAACTTGAGATCTGCACATTCACAAAGAGAAGAAATGTTGTGCCATTTTAGGGGCTTTCCTTGGTCAAACCTTGTGTTAGTGTTTCCACTTCCATGTAGTACCCCTCCGTTTATGCTATGCTTTCTGTTGATACTTTTTCATACTGTTAGACTTATGTTGTTTTGTTGGATACTTGGATCGCTGATTTTGAGCAATGATGGATTATTGTGTGACATGATGATACTCGGTGTGATGTTTATTGCTTTCAGACTTGATTTGATTTAGCGTAGATGCTTAATTTCAGTTGTTATTGCTATGCACATGTGTATGATGGACTAACAATATTTATTGAGTCAGTCTTCTGTGAGTGTATTGGTGTGGAGAACAGAATCGCATCACTCGCTTGCGAGTGCTCTGCGATATCTGTGATTTTCTCCGCACGGTGTGTCTGTTTTATGCTTTATATATATACATGTATGCACATTGTTTGCTTGGTTGCAGGATTTGCAGGTACATGACATCGACTCCACCTGTGTAATCAGGTATGAGCGTGTCAGACTCAACGGAATTGTTGATCGGGAGATAGTAGTTAGGTTTATCCTAGTCCGGTCTTTAACCTTAGATTTAGTACAATGTCAGTTTTCAGTTTGGGTCATAGGTTGTGATGTGTTTCTGTTGGTTAAATCATTTTTGAAAAGAAAATATTGGTTAATTTTAAATGTTAGTTATTGTGCTTTATTTATTTTGTTATTTAAATTAATATTTAAATATGATTGAAATTTATTTATTTAATAATTTAATACATTAGTTAGTTTAATTAGTTAAATAGTTGATCTTTAAAAGGATTTAACTATTTAATTAAATAAATTAATTAATTAGATTAAATTATTAAGTGCATAAATTATATTGTGTTTAAATAAATTAGAAAATAAATTAAAATAGAAAATGCGTGTAAAATAAAATTGTTATTGAAAATTAATTTTTAGTATTTAAATAAAATGCATGCAAATTGATTTGTTAAAGTTTAAATTAAATAAATAGGAAATTGCATGCAAATTATTGAATGGGAAAACTGCCGAGAGGTGGAGAAGATATTTTCTCAACAACCTCTTGACATGTGTATGAGTGCCATAATTACATTGGGGTTGTTGAAAAATTTCACGGAGGTTATTGTGGATCTCGGGAAAATTGACAGAGGCTATTCAATTTCCTCACGGGGAAATTATCAGGGCACTTGTTTAAAAAAAAAAAATCCTTTTACTGTGATTTTTCTTGAAATCTTCTTAGAAGTTGTTATTTTATTTTGGTTGATTTTGGAATTGGAAGATCCATCAAAGGATCTTGGTGGTTGGTTATTTTGGATTTGGTTTTGCGGGAAGGAGTTGGAACCTACAGGCAAGAGAAGCTACAAGAATTTCTTCACCAGTGAACTTTGGAAATCAGGTATTTCACTGGTTAATATTCTTGTTTTTCTTTGAATTCCTTTGTAAAAACTTTCTGTTAACTATATGAATTTCAAGAAAACAAGATTAGGGAATATAGTGAAAGAAGATCTCTGTGAAGAATTTTGCTGTGTATTGATTTAAAAATTTCTTTGTGAAATAAATGGGTATATGGGTTAATATTTCTTTTATTTACTGTCAAAAAAAAATTAAAAAATGTAAATTCACAGAAATATCCCAGAATTATTTTAGAAAACTTTCTGGAATGTATTTACTTATTGACAGTATTTATCTACTGTTGAAACTTTTATATAAGTATATATATATATACCAGTGTATATATATATATATATATATATATATAAAAGTATTTGAGAAAAAAAAATTTATAAACCAATTTTTAAAATCCGTAATCGGATTTCCGCCGTACGGAATTTGTATGAAGTTTCATTTAAGCAAAATTATATTTCGCAGACTATTATCAGAAAATTTTATTGGGAATTTATATGTTAAAATTTTCCTTGTTTTATATATATATCATGTTTATAGAGGGGGCCGCGGGGTTGTTCCCCACAGCCGCCCCCGTATGGGGCGACGGCTATGGAGGCAGCCGACGCTGCCCTCATAGGCAACGGCGGCTGCCACACAGCCGCTTCCCCATATGGGGAAGGCTGTCGGCCATGGATAATAGCCGTGGCTGTATTAAGCAATGGCGGCCGTGTAATTTCTTCTGTGTTAAAATCCGCGAGTTAAACCTTCGATTAGGGTTTCAAATATGTTAAATAATATAATATATATATATATATATATGTATGTATGTATGTATGTGTATATGTATATATATATAGATACATTATCAAATTATTATGTTGTTTTAAGTTATTACAAATTGATTTAAAAAAAAATAATATATATATAGATTTAGAATTGAAAAGATAAAATAGAAAATTTGGAGGTTATTGAACTGTGAAGTTGTGAAAAATAAAGTCAGAATTAAATCATATTGATTTCGCTGTGTGATTATAATCTTTTGCTTATTTCTTGAAAGAATGGATTTATTAAATCTTTTAATTAAGATGATTTTGAAAATAAATGTTGATTTTAAATGATTGCATATGGATTTAGTGTATCCAAACAATAGAAAGTTTACTTTTCTTGGTTTGTTGCATACGTGATTCTTTTGGGGCAAAATTGGGATAGTCTTTGTTTTAAAAGTCTTCCAGAACGAATTGTATAAAAGGGGTGTTTACTTGATCAAATGTATTTCTTAATTTGACTTGGGTTGTGCAAGAGTTAAACATGGTGTTTGATACTGTTATGATTTATTTGTCATTGTGAGATGTAATTGTGCATATGGTAAACCCTAGTCATGAAAACCTAGTAACCTTGTTATATTTAGGGGAGTGGCTAGTTGTAAGGGCCGACACACAAAGTGGTGTCAGGGTAACTTACAATTAGTTAAGTAAGTCAGTGAAAACTAAAGAACACAGTAGATAAATTTAAAACTTGTAACAAGAGGTACATGCCTCACTTATGACTCTTGAGCTTCCATAGTCTTGAGTATAAGTCGAGAAGGCCTGGAATGGCAAAATCGGTGTCTCGTTTCCTTAAGAGGCATTCGATTCCGCAAATGCATGCAATAGGGGCCGGGTTTCGTAAGAGGTTGCCAGGGTAACCCAAGGATTGGGGGCCGGGACCTAGGAAGAAACACCAGGGTAACCATTGCATCTTGTGATGACACTCCACCTAGAATAACTGATAAACCTTGTGTTTGTGTTTCAAATTGAATTGTCAAATCTGGAAGCAATGTAACCAAAAGTTTGTATGTACTAGTGTCTAGGGTTAGTAGATTAGGTCTAGGTAGCCTTATTACTATCTCCTAGCACGGGGGGTGGACCTACGGGTACCACATGGTTGGGTGGAACGTGCACCTTACTCCGTTGGGTCCCCAGTTCGATTGTAGCATTGAGCGCTTCATGGATGGAGAGCTCGCACATGGATTCCTTCTATTTCTTCATCTTGTATATTGTAAAACTTGAAATGTAAAAACATCCCTCAAATGTATAAGAGGAGATCATTTGTAAAATTGTAACTGTTATTTGAACTATCTCATCAGATGGATGAGCAATGTAATATCTTATCAATGCAATGTATGGAAACGTATTTGTACCTTATTATATCTTGTAAGAGAATTTAAATTATTATGCAATGTTTACTTTATGTTATGTTTTAATTGGGAGCAATGCGAAATACTTAAGTCGCTTAAGGAAAACTCAAAGTAGTGTAACGTCGTTTAACCTAAGAATGTATGCAACTAATTAACATTATATTAATACTTTAAAAAAAAATTATTACACTTTTATATCACCTTTGCAACATTCTTAGGTTATTTAGACGGGGCATTACAGATTGGTATCAGAGCCAGGTTACAAACACTGGACGCTCTGGGTAATCTAGAGCCCATTAGGTTGACCTAGTACGTAGTGTCGCAACTGATAACCTTGGTTGAACAGTATCTAAGACTCGTAATTGTTATGTGTAGGAACATGCCTAGGCGAGGAGGAAGAGGTCGTGGTAGAGGTAGAGGTGGAGGCCGTGGGCCAATCCCTTAGGTTACTCCCCCTCCTAGCCCTCACCATAGTGACCAAGCGGATCAGGTGGGTCAGAGAAATGAGGAACAGAATCTCGAACAGTCAGCAGTAGAGGGTTCTCAGATACGTCCACTTTTAGAGGAGGTCCTAGCTCGTCTTAGACCTAGACAGGTAGATGAGCAGGAGGTTGTGAGAGAGAGGGATAGATCCCCTAGGAGAGTAGATGACACAGCACATCAGGATTCTATTATTGCTGGTCACATGAGGGATTTACTGAGAGCACGTCCTCCTACCTTTGATGGTTCAGGAGGAGGATTAGAGGCAGAGACTTGGTTACTGGATTTGGGTAGATGCTTTGCCATGCATCCTTACGGTAGCAATACCCGTGCCAGATGCACTATTATGCACTTGAGAGGATTCGCCTCTACATGGTGGCGCCTAGAGGAGCAGAAGCTCCATATTGATATTGGTTCTGTGTCTTGGGAGATGTTTCTCGAGAGGTTCGAGCACGGTTCCTTTCGAACACTGGAGGCAGCGTAGGGCTGATGAGTTCCATGATCTACGCCAATTAGCTCTTTCTGTAGAGCAATACGAACGTAGGTTCTATGAACTCAAGCAGTATGCTGGTATTGGCGATGATGAGCCTATGCTAGTGCAGCATTTCATTAGGGGCTTGAACGCCCGTATCAGTGGTGGTGTCCGAGTCTTTGAGCCAAAGACTATGGAAGTCACAGTGGAGAAGGCTCGCATAGTTGAGGAGAACCTTATTATGGCTTTAGGTGGGCATACAGGAGTGCAGATTGGGAGTGCTCCTGCAGCAGGTTTTAGTCCACGGGGTGGACAGGCACAGACAGGTGGTTCTTCCAAGAACCAACAGACACCCACAAAGGGTGGGCAGCAACAAAGAACACCTCAAAAGAACAATAACCCTCAACCACAACAACAAAACAGTCCTCAATCAGGAAAGGGTCGTAACTGGTGGCGCAACAAGCGCAATAGGCAGGATCAGCCTGCGTAGAGTGCACAGTCTACCGTCAGTAGGGGTAGTTTTCAGCAGTCCAATGCACCTTCGGGTGGCAGAGGATTTGGTAGAGGCACAGGTACAGGTTGTTATTCTTGTGGGCAGCATGGGCACATAGCTAGGCAGTGTCCGATGAGAGGTTCTACTGGTTATGGGCCTCGACCTACAGTTTCAGAGCCTACGGTGGGCGATGCAGGACGAGCTCATACAGTATATGCAGTGGTTAATGACCGCCAAGCTGATCACCAGAATACGGTGGTCGAATCTTCAGGTAAGTTAAATGGTGTTAATGTATCTATACTTTTTGATTCTGGAGCCACTGACTCCTTTATTTCACCGTCCATTGTTGACCATTGTGGTCTTGTGGCGGTAAAACAAGGTGGTAAATGGCAAGTTGAATTCACCTCTGGGGTGAAAGTAGCAGTAGATAACTTAGTACATAACTGTGAACTTAAAATAGGTACGTTGACAACCTTAGTAGATTTATATGTTACTCCCTTAGGATCGTACGATATAGTATTAGGTATGGATTGGTTAGCATCTTATCATGCTGTAATTGACTGTCGACTTAAGACAGTTAGTTGCATGGATGATTTAGGTGCGAAAGTGGAAATCGTAGGTATTCAAAGACCTATCTCTTTGCGGATGATATATGCTATGCAATTAAAGAGATGTCTTCGTCAGGGATGTCAACTGTTGGCAACAACAGTTACCGATTTAGATGAGGGTGAGAGTCGAGAGGTATCTCTTGATGATCATCCTATTCTTAGGGAATTTGCGGATGTGTTTCCCGATGACATTCCTGGAATGCCACCGAAGAGGGATATTGACTTTAGAGTTGACCTAATTCCTGGAGCTGAACCTATATCTAGAGCTCCTTATAGAATGACGACTCAGGAGTTGGAGGAACTTCGTATTCAGTTACAAGAACTTTTAGAAAAGGGTTTTATTCGTCCAAGTGTATCCCCTTGGGGAGCACCTGTCATCTTCGTAAAGAAGAAGGACGGATCTCTTAGGCTGTGCATTGACTATCGTCAATTGAACAAGGTTACGATTAAGAATCGTTATCCTTTGCCTAGAATCGATGATCTTTTTGATCAAGTTAAGGGAGCTAATGTGTTCTCTAAAATCGATTTGAAGTCCGGTTATCATCAATTACGTATAGCTGAAGCAGACATTCATAAAACTGCTTTCCGAACTCGTTATGGGCATTACGAATTCACAGTAGTACCCTTTGGGTTAACGAATGCACCATCGGTATTCATGAGTTTAATGAATGGTGTATTTCGTACATACCTTGATCGTTTTGTCCTGGTATTTCTCGATGACATTTTAGTCTATTCGAGGAACATGAAGGAACATGAAGAACACTTGAGACAGGTATTGCAATGTTTAAGAGAAAACCAATTGTATGCAAACCTGAAGAAGTGTGACTTCTTTCAACCTGAAATTAAATACCTTGGACATGTGATATTTGGAAAAGGTATTGATGTGGATCCTTCAAAGATCCAAGCCATAGTTGATTGGCCCGCACCTACTAATGTAGGTGAAATTCGTAGTTTTATGGGTCTAGCTGGCTACTATAGACGTTTTGTAGAGGGTTTTTCTAGGATAGGTCATCCTATTACTTCTCTTCAGAGGAAAGGGAAGAAGTTTGTTTGGACAGAACAGTGTCAGTTAGCTTTTCAAACACTTAAAGAAAAGTTAACTAATGCGCCTATACTTATTGTTCCTGATCCTACTAAGGATTTCGTAGTTTGTGCGGATGCATCTTTAGAGGGTTTGGGAGCAGTCTTGATGCAAGATGGGCATGTGGTTGCCTATGAGTCTCGTAAACTCAAGGACCACGAATTAAACTATCCTACTCATGACCTAGAACTAGCTGCAGTAGTGCATGCATTAGTTCATTGGAGACATTTTCTATTAGGTCATCGCTTTGAACTTCATACCGATCACCGTAGTTTGCAATACATTTTCACGCAACCTAACTTGAATGCTAGGCAAAGACGGTGGATGGAGTTCTTGTGTGAGTACGATTTTGAAGTAAAGTATGTTCAAGGCAAAGAGAACGTAGTGGCTGACGCTCTTAGCCGACGTCGACATGAGATCTCTGCTACTACTCTTGAAGTAGATTTGAGAGGTCAAATAGTAGCTGCACTTCCTACTGATAGATTATATCAGGAAGTGAAGTCGGAGATTGAATCGGGTAGACCTTTAGAAGGTCGATTTGAAGGTTATGTCCTAGAATCGGATGGTATATTACGACATTTAGGTCGCATTTATGTACCTCATGTAGAGAGTCTTCGTACATTAATCATGACTGAAGCTCATCGAGCTCCGTATTCAGCTCATCCAGGTGTCAAGAAAATGCATGCCGATCTTAGGCAATTGTATTTCTGGCCTGGTATGAAACGTGATATTGCTGATTATGTATCGAGATGTCTTGAATGCCAGCGAGTTAAAGCTGAGCATCATCATCCTGCTGGATTATTGCAGCCACATCTCATTCCCGAATGGAAATGGGATATTATATCCATCGATTTTATTGTTGGGTTACCTACATCTTCACGTCGACATGATGCCATTATGGTAACTGTTGACCGTTTGACTAAAGTAGCTCACTTTTCACCTGTACGTTCATCATATAATGCTTCATCTGTAGCTAGGATATTCATGGAGGACATCGTTAGATTGCATGGAATTCCTCGTAGGATCATATCGGATAGAGATCCTGTATTCACTTTTGCTTTGTGGACTTCCTTGCAACGTGCATTAGGTACACAGTTAAACTTTAGTTCAGCCTATCATCCTCAAACCGATGGTCAAACTGAAAGAGTTAACCAAATATTAGAGGATATGCTTAGGATGTACGTAATGGACCAACAATCACGTTGGGAGGAATACTTGTACTTAGTAGAATTCGCTTATAACAACGGATATCAGAGTTCCATAGGTATGCCACCATATCAGGCATTATACGGTCGTCCTTGTCGAACTCCACTTAGTTGGGATCGATTAGAGGACAGAGTGTTGCTAGGACCTGAGATGCTTCGTGACATGGAGCAACAGGTTGACCGTATTAGAGAGCATTTAATTGCAGCTTAGGATAGGCAAAAGAAATATGCCGATGCGCATAGGATTGATCGACAGTTTGATGTTGGTGATAGAGTGTTTCTTCGAGTGCTACCGCGAAAGAGTCCAATCCGTTACGGAAAGGGCTCTAAGCTTGCACCTCGTTTCGTAGGACCATTCGAGATCTTAGAGAGAATTGGTCCCGTGGCATATCGACTCGCCTTACCACCCAGTTTGTCTCGTATTCATGATGTTTTTCATGTGTCAGTACTTAGACCATATCATCCCGAACTATCTCATGTACTTGATTGGAATGCGTTACAGGTAGAGGACGGGCAGCTGGCTTTGGAGCCCGTGGCCATTCTTCAGCACCGGACGCTCGGTCTCAGGGGTCGAGACGTTGATCAGGTGAGGGTCCAATGGGATCCTAGCCATGAGGCTTCGGCTACCTGGGAGGATGCGACACGCATGAGGGAACTTTATCCCTATCTGTTCACAGGCTTTCAGGAGCAAGCCTGATCCTAGGGGGGGAGGATGTAGTACCCCTCCGTTTATGCTATGCTTTCTGTTGATACTTTTTCATACTGTTAGACTTATGTTGTTTTGTTGGATACTTGGATCGCTGATTTTGAGCGATGATGGATTATTGTGTGACATGATGATACTCGGTGTGATGTTTATTGCTTTCAGACTTGATTTGATTTAGCGTAGATGCGCCCGAATTTTCCAGTTGTTATTACTTTATACATGTATGATGGACTAACAATATTTATTGAGTCCGATCTTTGTGAGTGTGGTGTGGAGAAACGAGTATACTCGCTGCGAAATTACTCTGCGATATCGTGATTTTTCTCCTTACTGATTATTAATACATTTTATGCTTTATATATATATATATACATGTATGCACATTGTTTGCTTGGTTGCAGGATTTGCAGGTACATGACATCGACTCCACCTGTGTAATCAGGTCTGAGCGTGTCAAGACTCAACGGAATTGTTGATCGGGAGATAGTAGTTAGGTTTATCCTAGTCCGGTCTTTAACCTTAGATTTAGTACAATGTCAGTTTTCAGTTTGGGTCATAGGTTGTGATGTGTTTCTGTTGGTTAAATCATTTTTGAAAAGAAAATATTGGTTAATTTTAAATGTTGAATTTCTTGTTCTTTATTTATTTGTTATTTAAATTAATATTTAAATATATGATTGAAATTTATTTATTTAATAATTTAATACATTAGTTAGTTTAATTAGTTAAATAAGTTGATCTTTTGAGTTGCTATTTAGTTGATAATAAATAAATTAGATTAAATTATCAAGTGCATAAATTATATTGTGTTTAAATAAATTAGGAAATAAATTAAAATAGAAAATGCATGTAAAATAAAATTGTTATTGAAAATTAATTTTTAGTATTTAAATAAAATGCATGCAAATTGATTTGTTAAAGTTTAAATTAAATAAATAGGAAATTGCATGCAAATTATTGAATGGGAAAACTGCCGAGAGGTGGAGACGATATTTTCTCAACAACCTCTCGATATGTGTATGAGTGCCATAATTACATTGGGGTTGTTGAAAAATTTCACGGAGGTTATTGTGGATCTCTGGAAAATTGACAGAGGCTATTCAATTTCCTCACGGGGAAATTATCAGGGCACTTGTTTAAAAAAAAAAAATCCTTTTACTGTGATTTTTCTTGAAATCTTCTTAGAAGTTGTTATTTTATTTTGGTTGATTTTGGAATTGGAAGATCCATCAAAGGATCTTGGTGGTTGGTTATTTTGGATTTGGTTTTGCGGGAAGGAGTTGGAACCTACAGGCAAGAGAAGCTACAAGAATTTCTTCACCAGTGAACTTTGGAAATCAGGTATTTCACTGGTTAATATTCTTGTTTTTCTTTGAATTCCTTTGTAAAAACTTTCTGTTAACTATATGAATTTCAAGAAAACAAGATTAGGGAATATAGTGAAAGAAGATCTCTGTGAAGAATTTTGCTGTGTATTGATTTAAAAATTTCTTTGTGAAATAAATGGGTATATGGGTTAATATTTCTTTTATTTACTGTCAAAAAAAAAAATGTAAATTCACAGTAATATCCCAGAATTATTTTAGAAAACTTTCTGGAATGTATTTACTTATTGACAGTATTTATCTACTGTTGAAACTTTTATATATGTATATATATATATACCAGTGTATATATATATATATATATATATATATAAAAGTATTTGAGAAAAAAAAATTT
The DNA here is from genome assembly GCA_007258455.2 of Sequoia sempervirens. NCBI lineage: Eukaryota > Viridiplantae > Streptophyta > Pinopsida > Cupressales > Cupressaceae > Sequoia > Sequoia sempervirens. Next base: position 24,119 of record VDFB02327547.1, read on the forward strand.
ATAAACCAATTTTTAAAATCCGTAATCGGATTTCCGCCGTACGGAATTTGTATGAAGTTTCGTTTAAGCGAAATTATATTTCGCAGACTATTATCAGAAAATTTTATTGGGAATTTATATGTTAAAATTTTCCTTGTTTTATATATATATCATGTTTATAGAAGTTTGTTTCCCACAGTAGCCCATTATCAGAGAAACCGACTATGGAAGCGTGCGTGGCTACCCTCATAGGCAACGGCAGGCCCGACACCGCGGCCGCTTCCCCATATAGAGGGGAAGGTATGAAGCCATGAATATGCCCGTGGCTGTAAATGTAATGGCGTGCATTTCTTACATGTTAAAATCCCGCTTGAGTTAAACCTTGATTAGGGTTTCAAATATATTAAAATAATATAATATATATATATATATATATATATGTATGTATGTATGTTAATATGTGTATATGTATATATATATAGATACATTATCAAATTATTATGTTGTTTTAAGTTATTACAAATTGATTTAAAAATAATATATATATAGATTTAAATTGAAAAGATAAAATAGAAAATTTGGAGTTATTGGTGTGAAGTTGTGAAAAATAAAGTGAATTCAAATCATATTGATTTGTTGTTGTGTGATTATAATCTTTTGCTTATTTCTTGAAAGATGGATTTATTAAATCTTTTTGGTAATTGATTTTGAAAATAAATGTTGATTTTAAATGATTGCATATGGATTTAGTGTATCCAAACAATGAAAGTTTACTTTTCTTGGTTTGTTGCATACGTGATTCTTTTGGGGCAAAATTGGGATAGTCTTTGTTTTAAAAGTCTTCCAGAACGAATTGTATAAAAGGGGTGTTTACTTGATCAAATGTATTTCTTAATTTGACTTGGGTTGTGCAAGAGTTAAACATGGTGTTTGATACTGTTATGATTTATTTGTCATTGTGAGATGTAATTGTGCATATGGTAAACCCTAGTCATGAAAACCTAGTAACCTTGTTATATTTAGGGGAGTGGCTAGTTGTAAGGGTCGACACACAAAGTGGTGTCAGGGTAACTTACAATTAGTTAAGTAAGTCAGTGAAAACTAAAGAACACAGTAGATAAATTTAAAACTTGTAACAAGAGGTACATGCCTCACTTATGACTCTTGAGCTTCCATAGTCTTGAGTATAAGTCGAGAAGGCCTGGAATGGCAAAATCGGTGTCTCGTTTCCTTAAGAGGCATTCGATTCCGCAAATGCATGCAATAGGGGCCGGGTTTCGTAAGAGGTTGCCAGGGTAACCCAAGGATTGGGGGCCGGGACCTAGGAAGAAACACCAGGGTAACCATTGCATCATTGTGATGACACTCCACCTAGAATAACTGATAAACCTTGTGTTTGTGTTTCAAATTGAATTGTCAAATCTGGAAGCAATGTAACCAAAAGTTTGTATGTACTAGTGTCTAGGGTTAGTAGATTAGGTCTAGGTAGCCTTATTACTATCTCCTAGCACGGGGGGTGGACCTACGGGTACCACATGGTTGGGTGGAACGTGCACCTTACTCCGTTGGGTCCCCAGTTCAATTGTAGCATTGAGCGCTTCATGGATGGAGAGCTCGCACATGGATTCCTTCTATTTCTTCATCATTGTATATTGTAAAACTTGAAATGTAAAAACATCCCTCAAATGTATAAGAGGAGATCATTTTTAAAATTGTAACTATTATTTGAACTATCTCATCAGATGGATGAGCAATGTAATATCTTATCAATGCAATGTATGGAAACGTATTTGTACCTTATTATATCTTGTAAGAGAATTTAAATTATTATGCAATGTTTACTTTATGTTATGTTTTAATTGGGAGCAATGCGAAATACTTAAGTCGCTTAAGGAAAACTCAAAGTAGTGTAACGTCGTTTAACCTAAGAATGTATGCAACTAATTAACATTATATTAATACTTTAAAAAAAAATTATTACACTTTTATATCACCTTTGCAACATTCTTAGGTTATTTAGACGGGGCATTACATTCCACAATGGCAATGTTAATGATAAATGGATAAATGACAGGAATGAATGATGAAATCATAAAGTGCTACAACTCACCACCCTTCAATGGCTTACTTGAAGGAATGAAGTCATACACATCACTTCAGGGATCTTGGATCTTGCTTACTTAATTTGCTTCAATGGTTGAATGGTTGAATGCTTTGGAGACCTACAAGAATTGTTAGCCTTCACAAAATAATGAACATGAGCAAACACACATAAACTTTGGCATGATGTTGGATCTTCAATTGCTGCAATAAATCTCTAATGGTTTCTCTTGACTTTCTCTTGGATGCTCTTGATAATATCTTGATCATATGTTCTCCTTAATGCTTTCTAGATTGCTCTTTTTAGATTTGAAATGATGCAATAACTAGGGATTTATATGATATTAGTCTAATTTCCCAAAAACTAAATCTTGACAGCTGACTTTAAATATTTGAATTTCAAATAATAAAATGTCACTGACATATTTGAATTTGGAGCGAAAATAGGGGGACATAGGAACCCTAGGCACCAGTGTCCTAGCCCTATTTTTGAGGGTTTAAAGGGTTGGGGACAAAGTATTAAATGAGAGCATTTGTTGTATGCTTGCAAATTGTCAGAAAATATTTAAAATAAGTTATGGAATGCATAATTTTGGAAATTAGGAGCTTAATTTGGTCCAATAACTTAAAGGGGACCAAAACATAGAGTAAAATTGTCAAGGTGACAATTTACGACACTAAATTTAGCCCCCACTTTAGTGAGAGTATGAACTTACACTCAGAATCACACTAAAGTAGAAAAATATATGTCAAGAGGGGTTCAAATGTATGAATGTTGAAGGGATATGATGACTAAGGATCAAGGGAGGTGATCAAGACCCCAAGATCCAAGATCCCATGGCAAACCAACATAGGCACAAAAGAACACACATGTATGACATGCAGCAAGACAACATACACAAACATACATGTTAGAAAACATAAAGCATACACCATGAAAACGCTTGACATGATGGAACATAAATATAACAATGAAATAAAACAAACATGATGTAGACATGGTGCAAACACGTAGAAGATACACAAAAAACATAATGTTAGTACTAAAAGATTCAAGTCGGTAAAGAAAAGAGATCTTGGTCTTAAATTGTCTCAAATACCAAACATCATTCATTGAATAAATGTTAGCTCACATGAGGACTAGAAAGTTGTGGTATTCCACATCACTCATGAAACATATGGCTCCACCAGAAAGCAAGGTGTGTTATGCTAGGTGGCCATGTTAAAAAGGGGTGTTCAAGTTTAACGTCTCATGGGACAAACAAAACTAAGCTCAAGGGGTGCACGACAATAGGATAAGGCTAAAAACTCAAGTGATGTTATATGAACACCACCACAAGATACAATAACAAAGGGTCTTTGCTCAATATACAAAAGGTAACACTTGAGGGGATATCACTCATGACATCACCACCAAGAGAGTACAAGTCATGGATAAAGAAATTCACACCTTGGGGAATACTATCCATAGTATTCACACCTTGGGGAATACTATCCATAGTATTACCACCAAGGGGAATGTTATATGCCAAGAGTGGTCACTCTCTTGATGGATATCAAGCCTAATATCACCACAAAGGAGACACTAATCATAGATAAAGAAACCCACACTTTGATTAACAAGGTCACACTTCCCATGAGATGTATGCTATCATCACTAAGAAGGGACCATTTCACATGCAAACAATGAGCAAGGGACTATATCCCCCTCTTAAAATGTTAGTGTACTTGCTACACTAATGTTTTAAGGAGATAAAGAAGGATCCCCTACAATAAGGAATGCACCTATGACAAGACTACCTAACCCCTTTCCCCCCAAGTGTAAGGACAAAGGTGAGCCAAATTTATGATATGTTACTCCTTGCAAAATGAAAGATGATTGCATAAAGCCTAGTTTATACCCTCATGTATGGTAGTGAGCATGTTGTGACACTACAACTACCACATGGAAAGGAGCAAGGAAAATGAGTGTTAACATATTATACGTTCAATTTGATCCCCATAAGGATCAATTTCTCTTAATTTATTCTTTACTGCACAAAATTCATCAATAAGATGTCCATGGTTACTATGATATGCATAGTAAGACATATTTGTACTCTTTCCTTTCTTATCTTCTCAGTTACTGATGGGAGGTAATATAATTTGTCCTAGTTTGAGAAGTGTGTCTAAGGCTCTTTCAGTCTTGGTTATAGGATGCAAGAAAGGTAGTTTGAGAAGTGTGTCTAAGGTTCTTTCAATCTTGGTTATAGGATGTAGGAAAGGTAACTTCTTAAGAGGACTGTGGACTTTGTTTTTCTTGGTTGTCAAAATAGATGCTTGGTGCAAAGGTGGAGGATTTTGTTAACCTAGTCCTTTAGTATCTTTAGATGGTGTTTGTTCCAGAAAGGGATGGATTTCATGTTCAATCTCTACATCACATCCTTTTTTTCTTAAGATTCTAAAGCCTTTCCCATAAATCTGTTTGAAGTTAATGG
>VDFB02327548.1:0-48551 GCA_007258455.2 Sequoia sempervirens
CAAGTAATCTCCATAGGTTTGCTTATAAAATATGAAGAATATGATTGTGGGAAGGTGTACCTTGGAAATGCTTATCATCAAATATTGTTGGCCATGTAAGAGTCTCAATTAGATTACCCAATGAATTATTAAAGTGGATCAATGGTGTACTACATGTCCATTTTTTTAGCTTAGAACCTAATTTCCAGAAGTAAATTGAGTGATTTAGATGTAGTTTATTTTCTCAAGTGGAGGGTACAAGATGGTCAAAGGTGATATGGTGCTTGCTAAAGGTGTTTGTATAAGTACTCAATTTTAGTTGGATGCATAAATGGTTTAGTGCAATGGTTATTTTGGTCTTTTAATTAAGATATTTACAAAATATTCACCTTCACCATTTGAACTAGCCAGAAAGAGGAGTTTTGCATCCACTTCTAATGGTTGTACTTTTTGGGTACCTAAAGGTGCTCATGTTTTAGAGATTAATCTTTGTATAATAAAAATTATGGTATGAAACCATACGATGGATCATATTAGTGAAAAGGATATAATAAACTTTAAAAATAAATTCCTTATCAAGGGGATAAATGATTGTAACCTCGAGTTCATTTTTTTATGAATAATGTGCTAATGGAAAACAAAATCATGTTTATTTTTATTGTAGTTCTTAAATATTTTGGGGGGTATTAGACTTTATAAATTTTTATGTTTTTGGTCTTATTAATGTTTATTTAATTTCATTTTTTTATTATGTCTCATTCATTTATGAATATAGTAAAAGGACATTTGTATATTTCCTCAGGAGTAAATCTAAATTATTTATTCAAATTTAAAGAGTTTAAAGCTCTTGTAGAGAATCAACGTACTAAAAAGATTAATATTTTGAAGATTGATAATAGTGGTGTGTTTTATTCAATAGATTTTTATAAAGATCATGGATTAAAAATACATAAGACAACTCCATACACCTCTCAACATAATGGAGTTGTAGAAAGAATGAATAGGATGTCGATGGAGAGGATTAGGAGTATGCTCAATGAGGCTAACTTAAAACAAAAAAAATGGGTAGAAATGATTGCTATAGATTTTTACCTAGTAAAAAAGTCTCCTACATATTTTCTTGTTGATAAGAAACCCTATGGAGATGTGATCAATAAAAAAAACTTAATTTAGATGTCTTAGATTTTTTGGTTTCAAGGCATATGATCACATGCCTATGGAGAAGAGTTCAATATAAGAGAACAAGGCTATACAATGGATTAGAAATACATAAGACAAATCCATACACCTCTCAACATAATGGAGTCATAGAAAGAATGAATATAATATCAATGGAGAGGGCTAAAAGTATGCTCAATGGAGCTAACTTACAACAAAAAAATTTGGGCAAAAATGGTTGCTATGAATTGTTACCTAGTAAAATGTCTCCTACATATTTTCTTATTGATAAGAAACCTTTTGGAGATGTGATCAAGCAAAACCACTTCGTTGAGATGTCTTAGATTTTTTGGTTTCAAGGCATATGTTCATATGCTTAGGGAGAAGAGGTCAAAATAAAAGAACAAGGCTATAAAATGTATCTTCATCAATTATGGTATTAATGTGAATGGCTACAACCTTTGATCCTATTACTAAGAGATTTTTATATAGTATAATTGTTATCTCTAGAGAATTAAATCCTCCTTCCTACATATTATAGTCAAAAAGTGATGCAAAGAAAGATGTGGTTCAATTAGCCCCAAAGATTAAAAAATTAAACCAAAATCCCACAAAGGATCTGATGAGGAAGAAAACTATGATATATTTGAGAGAGTTTCAAAGAAAAAATAAAACCCCCACCGCAATCATTGAGGAGATCCACTTTGGTAAAAACAACAACCAAACATGTATAATCTATTTTTTAATTTATTTTTTGATAAAAGGCATATAATCTTTCTTATTAGAGGTGTATTTTTCTTTGATTACTAACATCAATAAGCTTAGGATTATAAAGGAGGCTTTAGATATGAATGATGCAAAATCCAAAAACTTTTGCATGAATGAGGAGATGATTTTGCTGAATTTAAATGATGCATGGGACCTAATAGATTTTCTTAATGGATGTAAGCACCTTGAATGCAAATGGGTGTTAAAAAATTAAATTGGTTGAAATGGTAGGTTGAGAAGTTCAAGGAAATATTAATTTCAAAGGGATATTATCTATATGAGGGAATTGATTGTGTTGAGATATTCTCACTAGTTGTTAAGCTAATATCCATTCAATTTCTATTATCTATTATAACAAAAATTGATTTTGAGGTTGAATAGATGGATGTGAAGACAATTTTCCATCATTATAATTTAGAGGAAGAGATTTATATGTCATATACAAAGCACTACATTGAAAAATATTTTAAAATTGGTTTGTAAGTTAAAGAAATATTTATATGGTCTTAAGAAGTATCCTATGATGTGGTACCAAAAATTTGATTTATTTTTATTGATATTGGGATTTATGAGGTTAAATTTAGATCATCACATCTATTATAAGATAGAAGATAATCAATTTCTTATTATTTAAATATATGTTGGTGATATGGTATTTTTTGACAATGGTAAGAATATGATTTATGAACTGAAGTCTTAAATTTTATCATATTAGTTTATGTTGTACTTAAGGGTAGCTAGGTTCATCTTGGGGTGGAGATCAAAAGAGATAGGGCTAAAAAAATCTTGGGTTGGTCCAAACTAAATGTGTGAACTCAATTTTGGAGAGATTTGGTATGTTAGCTTGTACATTATTATGTGTTCCTATTTCAGTGGGGACTAAGCTATTATTCACGTAGTGTCTAACTTATCCTAGTGAGATGGAGGATATGGCTAAAGTACCATATGTTGATGTAGTTGGGAGCTTGGTGTATACTATAATCTATATAAGACTATACATTACCCAAGCAATAAGAATTCTCAATTGTTTCATGGATAATCTTGGACAAGTACATTAGGATGTAGTTAAGAGGGTCATTAGGTATTTTTTGGTTACCTCCAAATACTCCATTTTATTATCATGGAAATTATATATGGTACTAAAACTTAGTGAATATTTATCGATTTGTGGATTTATATTAGGCTAGAGATATTGGCAATCAAAGATCTATCTGTGGATTTATTTTCACTATGTTTAGTGGTGTTATTAGCTAGATGAGTAGGTTACAAATTGTGGTCAATTTTTCCTCTATAGAAGCAAAGAACATGGTAGCTAATCATCCTTATAAGAAATCCATCTGGCTTAAAAGATTATGTTTAAATATTGGACTGGATCTAAGAGAAATATATTTCTATGTGACAATCAAAATTCTAAATGTCTAGCAAAGAACCTAACCTTTCTTATAAGGATGAAGCACATTGATGCCCAGTACAATTTTTTTTGTGATATGGTAGAGGATGGGAGTGTGATGCTAGAGAAGGTTAATAATTTAAAAAATATTATAAATTATTTGACAAATTCTATGAGCATAGTTAATCCCATGAAGTACAATGAGTATGTGTGTATTACCACCCCTATTAGTTAGATTTTAGTGTTATTTTTTCCCTTTTTTCTCTTTCAAGGTATTCAACAAGTGGGAGAATGTTTGAAAAAGGTGTATCAACCTTACATTCATAATGTTCATTTATTTAATAGTTTGTATACATTTACTATTTTTTCTTGAGTGTGCATTCTATTTGATGTTTAGTGGATTCATCCTCAAGGTAGCATTCCTTGGCCATGTGTTAGCATCTTGTGGAGTTGTAAGTTTTTTAAGATAGGAGTTACTCTGCTATATTCTTATGATGTGTAAGAGTGTGTATGATTGAGGTTATATTATAATCTTGACCAACATTACAATAGGCATAGACACTTTTCATGGAATATCTTTATGCATTGGGAACAAAGACACACCTGATCACCCAAGTTTAGGTGTTCAAATATGAAACTTATGATATATAATGTTTTGTAAGAGAACATGATAAATATACCCAAGAGGACCAAGACCAATAGGTCATTAGAACATGGGATTTTAATTTGGGTGACATGCTTCTCTTGAATTTTCAAATATATTTTCCAAATCATTCATGGTTTCTAGGTTTTGCTTCACCTATTTATTGGTGCTTGGAGTAGAGTTGTGTATGGTTAATTTGTACATATTTTATGCTACCAAAATCACTCTAGTTTTCTATGTTAGTGATTATCAGGCTTCCTCTACAATTTTATTTTAATCATATTAAGATTATTGAATAATACATTTAGATTATTTAAAATGTGGCATTTTTCTTCCAAAATGCTTTTCCCCACATACTCCTATATTGTTTAATTTTGATTATGTTTTCTAGATATTTCTCCTTTCAATAATTATAAACTTAAAATTTTCTCAATACTCTCCTCTAATATTAGTTTAGGAAGTGTTTCCATCTACCTTTCTTCCTTTCAATAATTGATCCTTGTTGTATGTGTGTATGTGAGGGAAAGAACAAGAATTTAAAGAAGCCACCAAAAGACTAGTATACAATTTTTTTGGGTTCTATTAATAAGACTAAATACATAATTAGCTATTATAACTAGGAATTTACTATGTTAGGAACACTCAAAGGTGAAGCTTAAAAGTAAAATTTAGTGCAAAAATGGCACATGCAAGAAAATAATGTAGATAGATTTTATGTGTAGGTTCATAATTATAGTATTATTAATTTAAAATCATGGTTAATAAGGTGAGCATGAAACTAATAGGTGAAACCAATATGAAGGGGCAAACCCATTGTTGGCACTATTTCTTTAAAGCCTTAAAATGCAAAAAAAAACTAGGTTTGGTGCCCTCTTTATGTTTCCTTGGCCTTAGTTTTCCCATTATTGATAGCCAATCAAATGTTTCCTTCAATATAATATTGGTCAAATTTATGCTTGGCATTATGCCTTTTTCCCTATGTGTTGGTCATATGCCTATATGTCAAAAATCTAAAAAAAATGAGGTAGTTTGGGTCAATTTCTATCCTTAGGTGGGTTTCTAGATTTTCCTTTACATTGGTACCATCTCCCTTTGTTCCATATTCCTAAAATCCCCGCTTCTCCTCATCCATCAAAGTTTCAAACTTCCTCATGCTAGTGTACTTTTTTTTTTTTCATTTTCTTCTAGTCCTTGATTTCCTAATTCCCTATGTTTTATGTTAGGATTTAGATAGATCAGAGCAATAAACATTAACAATTATATGCAGATTAAATAACCCAGAAATAATAATGAAGAATAACATAAAAGAGACCAACATAGAAATTTAACGTGGTTCACCCAATATGGGCTACATCCACAGAAACTTAGCTACCCAATGATTTTATTATCTAGTGCAAAACAGATTACAATCTCATGAATCACACACCACAACATACATCCCAACTGCTTATAACAAGCTTTATGGAACCCTCTAGAATTAGGGTTTTACAAGGTCTTTTTTCATTTGACGTGTTAATTGGAAAACCTTGATGTGCCAGCAGGAAAACCTTGACATTGCCCCGAGCCCCACAATATGTTACGAGTGTATAGTATTTACATGACCAGTCACCACATACCAACATTTTAGACCTTTAAAATTTTTGTTCCTCTAGTAATTCTTCCTCATAATCCATAAATCTCCACCATTCATATGTAGCAATATTCAATTTCAAATTGTAGAATATCTTCATATCATAGAGTGATATTTTGTCTTTGGCCTAATAAGGATGAAGTAATATGAATGTGTCTTGCCTTAGTCTATTTTATTCTCAAGTATTGATTCTACAAGCTATCAAAGTTTCAATTTTTAGAACTATTTTCCTTCATTTCCATGATATGTCAACTTTTGGATTCTTAACCCCTAATCATTTCTTTCCCATGAGATTTTATAATTACCCTTCCCCATCTTATCTTGGAGGATTTGATTTCATCAATTTCTAATCTCCACAGCGTAGTAGGATTGTGAACTTTGGTCTTCCATCTTCCCTATAAAAAGTCACATCATAGTCCTAAATTTTTTAATTGTGATGGGTTTATTCTTCCTCTCCCTCAACATTTTTGGTACCAAGTATTCTAAATAATTGATCCTTACCTTTTTTTGGTATCGAGTATCATTGATCCTCGATCCCCACTTTCTTGCTCCTTGTTTCCCATAGGATTTTAATATTTCCCTTCCCTCTCTACACCTCCTCTCACGGTAGAGGGTATCCCATTTTCTCAATCCCCACTCCCCCCATCATTCATTACTCTTTGAACCTTTAGTATTTTTTATTGCATCATCCCTATTCTAAAATTATTCCTTGGCATCCCTTTCCTCCAACTCTTGATTCCCTTGTCCCCTCTATTGATCTCACATCCTCCAATAATTCAAATCCACGAACCCCAAACTTTGGGTCTTCATACTTTTTCTTACCTATTCACTCCATTTAGCAAGCAAATCCCTACACTATTGTTGTTTAAAATCTAAAGTCTACCTACCTTCACTACACTACATAGGATATCATTAATTCCCAAATTTGAATGTGATGGATCTATTCAATCATAAAAATATTTCCAAACAATATCGATTCCCTAAAAAATGGATCTAGTTACAAATACATGTGAAGATAATAAAAAGAATATGGGATACTTGAACACCATTAATGAAACCATAGTTGTTTTAGGTTTGTGAGTGGATACATGGATACTTATTTATGTGCAAGAAGATTATTTAGATATTTTATAAGAAAATCTTTATAAACCCTAACAAGATACAAAAAATTACATTATAATTGTTTGTTATATACACAAGGATAAAATATGTTATAAGGGTTGATATACAAACTAATTTTCTACCATAGTTTTTGAAAGTATATCCTAGAGGATCAATTGATGTATGCACAACATTAAGAAAGGAAATATCTTGTTTGCGTGGAATTGGGTAGTTGCATTTCCATATGTCTCCATGGTAGGTTGTAATATCTCGAGGGAATCTTTGAACCTAGTTGTTGGTTTTGACATGCCACATTTGTTGGCTTGATGTAATAAGGATTTGATTAATGTTGTAGCATTATAATACATTATAAAATATTTTTTAATGGTCTTTCTTTATAGCATGTGGCGTATTTTTTATTTGAGATAGATTACTAAGTAGATATGATGTAAAATGTTTCCTTGTTTTTATGATTTTTTTGCAATCCCGTATCAATTTCCTTCTTTCTTACATGATGTGACTTCATTTCCAAATATATTTAATATGAGTCAAGTTATGTTTGGATCAATATTATCTTAATTTTTTATTTTTATTTTGTTTTATTTTAGTTCACCATCCTACCTACAAACACCAATCAATTTTATAACTTTGGTCATATCTTAAGGGAGTTACACTTGAATCAAATCTTGAGAGAATTATGTATATAGGACCTCCACCTACCCCACATCCCATTTCTTCATGAATGTATATATTTAGTGAGCTTGTTTCATATAAATATCTAAAGGGTTGTAATGGTGAGTTCACAAGGTATAAATGTGCACAATACATAAGAGGATTCATCTTTGGTGATAAAAAAAATCCACATATTTGGATACACTTTCACTCCTATTATATTTATTATTAATGATATCTAGAAGGTTTGTTATTTATTTCTATTAGTGCATGGTAGTTAAACCATTTTCCTAAATTTTACCTTGTCTTAAGGCCTCAAAACAATACCCATTAGTTTTTGAAAAGCCTAAAGAAGAAGAGGATTTTCCCTAATCCCATGCATTGGACCAAAAACCATCCTCTCTTTATGGATGTTTCCTTCCCATGCCTAAGATACATTATTTCTCTTGTCTCACTTTTGTAATTGCACTAGAGGAGAGGGCCTATTCTTTTAGATCCAACACCCATCTTTTGATAGTCAAAAAGTACTTTTTTTAGAAGTGACAAAGGATGAAGGTTTGGTAAATGATAAAATGAACTTAAAATAAAGTGAAATTAGGTCTTATGGGTCAACTTAACACCTCCATAAATTGTGGATCAACTAGAAAGAGAGTTATTCATGCCACATGTGTCATGCGTTATTCTATTTGTAATGTCATAAATTACATCCTATACAATTTCACATTCCATAAGCCTTCCCTTTAGATAAATTAAATATAGTAATGCAATGATTCCTTTTATCTAGCCTTAAATTTAATTCTTAATCACTTAACCCATTCATTCCCAACCGTTAAGGAAACTTTATGTCATCGATGAACATGCATCACATAGACGCCTATATGCCACATAAACGTCACAAATACATTCCCAATTGTAGTAGTCATTTAGACATTACATTTCTCACCTGCCAGCAAATGTAACACCTTTGTTAGCTCATAGGGATGCTAGGACGCCCCTTGCATGCTTATACCTTTTTAAGACACTTTATTTTGATAAATTTTCATTCAATCAATCTCTCAATCTATCACTCTTATCTAATCTCTCTACCATTTTATATTCTCTTACTCTTTCTTGGTCTCTCACATTTTCAAAGTGAATCTCTACTAAATTTCTCTCTCACAATGCTTATCACATCCATCAACTCAAGAGGAGAATCACAATGCTATGCCCTTAATATTAAAGTGTACATCAGGTTATGAATAGTTGGCTTGTAGTTATCTTAACTCCTAATAAAGTCATGTTATCATTATTATATTATTATTTAGTGAGTTAGGTCGGCCTATGGATTATATAGGGTTGTCTAAGTTGGTCTAGGTGATATCCTGGGCATAAATAGGTATATATAGGAGGTTGTGAGTGTTATTTCATCATCATATTGTGAATTGTGTTCTCATTGGAGATATTTAGAGGTTTTCCCCCTTGAAGTGGTTTGTTATTCTCAATTATTATCAAGCATTTGTAGTATATTTTATATCATCCTCTTCTATTATGCAAGTTATTTCATTACAAGTGGTATTAGAGCATGATCTTGGCACCGTAGAGGCAAGGCATTTTCTCAATATTGGAGGCGATTTTGGGAAGAGCATATATTTCAGATTTTGGAATATTTTATTATTATTTTTAAATGGTTTTTGAAGACCATATTAAAAAATATACAGTCCACATTTCAAAGGAATTGGAGTAGAATTGAGCGAATTATTGCAGAATTAGGGTTATTGCACAATATTTTTGGAAGGTGCATATCTCTCAAATCCTATCGACTTAGAGCCTAATTTTTAGTGGGTTCTTGAAGAAATAATAGAGGATCCTACAATATAAAATTTAGAGAAATTGAAGTAGAAATGATTGAGTTATTGCAAAATTATTTTTTTCCAAAAAATTCACTCTCAAGGCTGCAAATCTGCTAATTTATTGGAGTGTTTTTTGGGTAAGTTGTATCTTGGTCCTAGTAAGTTATAGTAAAAGTTTCAGAGAATTTAAGTATCATTTGTATGATTTATTTCAAAATTATTTGTTTCCATCATGATGGGGCCTACAACAAGGGGCAAAAAGAATGTTGTCACACCGGGGAAAACCCCTATTAAGGATGGGAAGGATATTAATCCCAATAAGGAAATCAGTAAGGTCAAGGAAGAAATTTCCTCAATTAAGATGGATATGTGTGACCTAAGAGGAGATATATCATACATACAAAGCATGTTAAGCACCTATATGAATGAACCAAGAAAGGAGTTCTCAAGCTACCACGGTGAAACTTTCAGGTCAGCTAATCTTGACCCAAATGTTAATACTCCTACGAGATCTAGGAATTTGATTCCAAAGGTGGATATGCACAAGTTCAGTGGAAAAGATCCTCTAACATGGATAAACCAAATGGAAATTTTCTTTAAAGTACATCAAATCCCAAATGGACAAAAGGTCATGATGGCTTCCCTATATCTAGAACTAGATCAATTCATTTGGTATCATTGGATTTTTATTCATTGAAGGAAAAAGGGTCTCACTGTCTTATGGTCAAATTTTATGGAGGAAATCCACGCAAAATATAACAATAGTGTGACAAACAACTTCTTTAGCCAACTTGCTAAACTTCAACAAACAAGATCCATTCAGGATTGTATTCAATGATTCCAAAATCTATCCTTAAGAGTGGATACAATTACAGAGGAGAATTTGAATTAATTATTCTTGGGTGGTCTCAAGGATCACATTCAATATGAGGTACACATGTTTATTCCTAGCTCTATAAATGAGTCTTTTATCTTAGCACACAGGGTAAAGGAGAAGTATTTGATTCCTAAGAAGCAAGAGACTAATGTGATAAGAGAGAAAGGATATTTAATGCCTTATCTTCCTCAACCTACTAGGTTGACTCCACAAAAAATTGAGGAGAAAAGAGAAAAAGGGTTGTGTTTAAATTGTGATAGAAAATATAGTCGAGGACATACATGTAGTGAAACAAATTGTTCTATATTGAAGGTCCAAGTGAGGAAGAAGAGGAGGAAGCCTTTAGAGGATGAAAGGGAGTCAATTGAGGAATCACATGATTCCCAACTAATCATTTATTTTCATGCACTCTCAGGTTTTAGTTCTCCACAAACTCTCAAGGTAGTGGGTTTCTTAAAGAAGTAGAAAGTAACAATGTTGATTGACTCTAGTAGTACTCATAATTTCATCAACAAAAAGTTGGCTACTCATCTAAATTGTTTTATGTATCCAACTCTAGAGTTTCAGGTTTTGATTGCAGACAATGGTGTTGTTAGTTGTTTGGGGAAGTGTCATAGCATTAAACTATCTTGGGAGATTATCACCTTGATAGCCCAATGTATGCGATATCCATGTGTACAACATATATTGTTTTGGGAGTACAATGGTTTACTACTTTGGGAACAATTGAGATGAACTTCCAAGAACTATTCATGATATTTCAATTAGAAAGAAAGACAATAGAGCTAAGAGGATTAAAGGCAAGGTCTCTAAAAATGGTAAGCTCTCATCAAATGCAAAAGTTTCTTAAGAAAGGAGTTGATGGATTTGTGGCCCAATTATGTTCATTAGAAGTATCTTAGTCTAAGGCTCCTACCCATCCAAATTTACAAGCAATAATTGATCATCACTCAGCAGTTTTAGGAGATATTCCTAAGGGACTTCCTCTTAAGAGGGATCATGATCATGCCATATAAATAGTTTGAGGCATCCAACCACCTAACATCATACCTTACAAGTACCCACATATACAAAAGAGTGGGATAGAAAATATTGTTGAAGAGATGTTAGAGGCAGGAATTATCAGGCATAGCCAAAGTACTTACTCCTCACCTGTGGTAATGGTACGTAAGAAGGATGATACTTGGCACATGTGCCAAGACTATAGAGTGCTTAACTTATACACCATCAAAGATAGGTTTCCTATTCTAGTCATTGATGATTTGCTAGATGAATTGAATGGAGCTATGTATTTTACAAAAGTTATATCTTAGATTTGGTTATCATCAAATTTGAATTAAGGAAGAAGATATTTGTAAGATAGCATTTAGAGCTCATGAAGGTCATTATGAATTTTTGGTGATGCCATTTGGTTTTACAAATGCACCATCTACATTTCAAACTGTGATGCATTCTATTTTTAAGAAATTCTTGAGTAAGTTTGTATTAGTGTTATTTGATGATATATTGATTTATAGCAAGACATGGGAAGAACACTTGCAACATGTAGATCAAGCATTACAAGTTCTTGAAGATCATCAACTTTATGCTATCATCTAAGTGCACTTTTGGTCTTAAGGAGGTGGAGTACTTAGGACACATAGTTTCATATGAAGGGGTAAAGGTAGATCCTAACAAAATTAAGGCTATCATAGAATGGCCTATTCCCAAAACCATTAAGCACTAGTATAGAAACAACAATAAACTACTGAAAAACCTACTAAAAACTACTTATAAACGACTGAACATGGTCACATGACCATTAGTAGTTTATTGCCAGTCATTTATAACATGGCCAGATTGATGACTAAACCATTTTTAGTCATTTATCAGTTGTTTTTATTGATTGATTTGGTAGTATTGTTACCTATTTTTTTGCTACAGCTCAAAATAGGTGGAGCTGAATTGCATTCATCACAGGAAGGTACAAAAAATTCTGCTTAAGTGTTCATTACGTTCCAAAATTTGATTACTTGTGAATTTCAAGTGTTATTATGCAGATGTTTGTAACAAAGGAACTCATAAATTTGCATAAAAGAATGTTGTTTTATTCATATTGGAAAAGATGAGGTCCCGCACAAGCCGTGGGAGTAGCCAATTTGATTTTATATATCAAATAATGAATACAAAAAGGAAATGTGCGCAACACAACTGAAGAGAATATAGGTATAAGAGAGAAAGTGATTCGTCATTGCCTGGAATGACAAATCGTTGTCACATTTGAAGCCTTCAGTTGTCGCCTCTCCGGTGTCTCCAGATTGTTCAGCTCCAAGCTCCATAGGTTTCCTGCAAGATTGTTGAAAAGTGTTGTTAGAGAAATGAAGAATCAAGTCCTTCCTTATGCCTACATTACCAACAAAGATGTGGTACACATTCAACTAGGAATTCATTAGATGATTTGAACAAAATGAAAATAACATGATCAAGAGACATAAGTCCAATGGAAGCTTTCAGCTTCATTTATTTTGCTAACACGTTTGTTTAGTGTGCAGGTACAGGTATAATCATCATTTAACCAACAATTATTGTTATGAGTGGTGCAAAATGTGGCTCCCACAAGGGTTGAGCCTAGCTCATTAACAATAAAAGAGCAGTTATATGCTATCAATCCTATAGATAGCAGCCAAAATACATACAGAGGGACAATCATGCTTTGTATTAATACAATGTCAATATTCACAATCAACAGCAATGATAGAAACCATGAACATCATTAAGTGGCAATGCTAGTGATAGTAGCAAAAGGATTCCAGCCATAAAGCTTAAAATACAAAGTACAGATCCATGAAAAGCTTCATATCACGATTATAATCACTAAGATCCATATGTGTAGATGGTACAAAGAGACTAACTTATGCAATGCAGAAGAAATCGTTGGACAACCACATTACAGTCTGATAGTGTCTTTGCAATGAGCATACATACTCCTAGATTATCATACGTGATGCTGATTTACATATTGGAGCAATTTATAACAGTACAAAAGCTCATGTAAGGATAAAATAACAATTAAATGGTTCATACATGGAGTACATTATTTCAAAGACAACATCATTATGGAAATAAAGTGAAAGCACAACATTCACAGTACTCGTTTCAACATTGTGACATGATCCAATGTTTTGAAATGAAATCACATGGGAGCATTGAGCTCATTTAGTTGTTTTTAAAAAAGAAAGTGAGATGTCACATAGGGGAGGAGGTCTCAAAGATATAAGGATCAAAGTCATATTGTATGACACTGCATTCTTCATCAGTCACTATTCAAGAAGGCAGTAAGTGCTCAATGACAGTACTTTGTTGGCAAGTCTACAGAGATCTGATACAAGAGGCATGACAATGGAGAAAATCATATTACAGTGCACAAGTAGAAATATTAACAACAATGTCAAAGAATGTAAAAGGATAATACATAATAATGCAAATTACAGTGACTTCCAGGCTTGAGATCAATAGTAAGCAGAGGAAAATACACCAAATGAGGATGCATTAAGAAGATCCTGTAGAGTTCTAGGCGAATATAGTGTGATGACTATGAATAAAATATACAGTATAAGGAGTGGTGGGTTATAAACAACAAGTAAAGAGAATGGTATATTATCAACTGTTTGTTTCATAAAGTGCCTGCAGATCTGAAATGTTTTTTTTAACAAGTTAATCAAGTCATCAAAATGAAAAGCACCCAAAGTTTCTATGGGGGCTGAGCCAATTGTTAATTGGAGGGCTCCTCTATTCAGAGATTTGAACTCAAAGGAAACCTGGACACCTAAAGGTGAAAGAAAGATCCTATGTTTATTCATTAAACAAGAATACAAAATACACCGGCAGTAATAAAGGAAGTTATAAAAAAATATCAACTTGCATTAACAGGTTTTTGAGTTTTAAAAAATAAGGAAAAGCAATGAATTTCTACAATTTCAGAAGCAGAAAGCTCTGTGAAATAAGAAATCCATGGCCAATATGAACGATTATATTCTTGACACAAAAATAAAGACCCAGATTTCTCATGTGGATGGAGAAATACCACAACCTGGGTTGCACTTTTTAGATTAAACAAGCTAAGTATCATTTACAACACAAGAATAATATACAGCTACAAGGAGGTCGCATTATATCACAGTCTTAAGAGGCAGTCACAACTCAAATGCAACAAGTATGGGTCAACCATAAGAAATAATGCATGAAGGCTGGGAGTTTCAGAAAATCTCCAAACAACATGATAGCAACAAATGGAAACCACCACAAAGAAGATAAATACTAGTTTCCCATTAATTCATTTTGCATATACAAGAAGCTAAGGCCGCAGCCTGCAATATGAAGGAAACCAAGAATATAAAAGAAGAGACTCTTGGATAAGTCACGGCCAAAGAGAAAGAATGAATGAAGAGATCTTGCAGAGACCAAGGAGAATATACAAACGAAAAATCTTAAGATTTTTCTATTATATTTCTTACACGGGAAAATAAAGTGCCAGATTTCTTTCACAAGGAGAAAGAACTAATACTTAACTGCACAGGTCTCAGCTTGAATCATGCATAGAGACTCCATTTCGAAGCCCTACCACAGTCTCTGAATGGCGGCCAGTGCAACATAAGTTCTCTCAAAGTTCAAAAGTCAAGTGAATAATGACAATGATTAGGGTTTTCCCTAATTTTTACCTTGCTCAAGCTCAATGGTGTTTTTTGACCAAGTTTTAAGAATTAATCATAATGTTTATTCTGCCCATGGCCATGACTTCAAGTCAATGTGCCTTGTAATTATCAAAATGCCTAATAATGGTCGGTGTTGATGAGTATAAAATACATGGTGGGGAGTCATAAGGAAGATTTTTTTTGTTGTTGCAAATAATCAATATATTTTCCCCCTTATAATTTTTATTGTATAATTGTGTTTAAAAAATTATTAAATGCAATATTATCAATTGCTTTTTTAATAATTTTTGAAACAACTATTGTCAAAGTGAGGAAAATACTAAATTTTTTTTTGCTCATGTACATGTGGAATTGATAGTGAGCCTCATGTTCAGTTTCAACACCAATTTTAATGATTAATAATCATGCACAATTATCATAGGCGAATTGATGAAAGCAAGGAGGATTTTTGCATGTTTTGGCTTATTTTCAGGGATTTCCAGTTCAGTTTGAGTTGCGGATCAGTTACATGCTTTATGACTTCCAGTTCGAGATTGAGTTCACTTATTTTTACATGAGTTTGAACCTTATTTTTAGGGATTTTTGCTTATGCTCAGATTTCACTTTGGAATTGTCACTTTCGCACTGAAATTGACTTTTAGTTGCTTATTCATGCACTTTGAAGTGCATTCATATTGTATATATTGAAAAAGTTTATCTTTTCATTCTAGTTCTTGTTTTTCATCTTTTGCACTCTGCAAAGTGAATCATCTTGTAACTCAGTTTTCAGATTAATACAACAGTGTTTTTTATAGGTTCAAATTGTGTTATTGCAGAAGATTCCTTTAATTTTCAGTATTTTAGAATTTGCCTTCTAGATTTCAAGCATCATTTTTGTGAGGAATTTGATTGAAGAATTAATGTGTTTCAGTTTTGAAACCTCTAATTTTTTCTGTCTTTTTCACATATCTGTATGCAATTTAGTTTAAGTTCACTGGTTATGCACTGTGCTTGTAATTGATTAATCAATTTAGTCGTGAAAACCTTGTTTTCCCTCAATATTGCATTAAGTCAAAGCCTCTGTTTAAATCATTCAAGTGATTAAATTATCAAGTCAAGTTGTGCAGATTGGAGTGTTGAGAAGTTTATTGTGAGTCATAGTTGCAAATCATTATCGATTAGGTGCATCACCTTCAATTTACAGTTTTGCATACATTTAGTAATAGTTCTTCTATCCTTTTTCTAGAAAATCACTAGTTATTAATCGAAGAATAAATAGGGAGTCGAACTAGAATCCAGAGGTTTACTTTCGAATAGGGTACCCACAACCTGAAAGTAATCCAATGTTTCAACAGATAGTTGAATTTCAATATTCAAGCATTCGGGTGCAATCTATTTGACAATTATATTTAGTCATTGATTGCTATAATTTGGTCACTCATTTAGTCATTTTTTATTTACTGATATATTTAGTCGTTGATTTAGTCATTGATTGTTGTAATCTGGTCACTTATTTAGTCATTTTTTATTCACTGATATATTTAACTGGTCACTTATTTAGTCATTGATTGATGTAATCTAGTAACTTATTTAGTCATTGATTGATGTAATCTAGTAACTTATTTAGTCATTTTTTATTCACTGATATATTTAGTGAATGATTGTTGTTAATTGGTCACTTATTTAGTCATTTTTATTCACTGATTTTTGTGCATTGGTAGTGTATTTAGTCATTAATTTTAATCATCGTTTTGATCAATTTGGTAGTATATTAGTCATTTTTATTCATTGATTTTACTGGTCATATATCTAGTCATATTTATTCACTGTTCTTTGATTTCTATCAATTGGTAGTATATTTTTTCAATTTAATTATTAATTGCATCAATTAGTATTATATTTAGTCATTTTAATTGACTAATATTTGAGGATTTAAACATAAAACACATAAATACACATCAATCATCAATTGCACACAATAAGACAACCATTGAGAAGGAAAAATCGATGAACTTTATTAATAAAAGAAAGGTGTTCTAGTTACAACTTAGAAATAGAGTATTACAATTTTTATTTTCAGTCACAAGACTAAAAATCTGAGTTACAATGCACAAAAATGACTGCAAGAAAGAAAATTCTCCAAAAAACTTCTGCAATGATGGAAACACATGCTTGGAGCCCTTCAATGCGAGCACATGCCCCTTTCATCTCTTAAAACTTCTACAACGTGGGCAATCTTCCTGGAGCAAGTTGTAATGTGTAGAATCCAAGAAGGAGAGTGTTGATTGTGTCCCATAGATGAAGCTCTCTCCTTCAATGCAATCAATAATAACCCTAGAATCTTTCCTCCTTTATATGCAACATTCCATCTGATATGAGCAACATGGTGCTACCTTTTCCACCATGAATGAAGTTGTGCCCCAATACAACCAAAAAAATTACTATTAGTCTCAATTTAGAAAGAATAAAAGTGCATTGTATATTGAAAGTTTGCAAAAGTAAGTCCAAACACAACAAAAAGATAAATCAATTAAAAAAATTTAGCCTTGTCAACAAATGCCTTAAACAAAGTGTTCAACATAGGCCTGAAATATGCATATTAAACCCTTGATTTCAGAACTTTGTTCAAAATTTAAGAAAGGTGATACACTCATATTATAGAATGAAGTTGACATTATAGAATGAAGGCTATCAACACTAACCAGACTGGAACAACAATATCAACATAAATTTCCTAGAAACCAAGCCCAAGAATGCCATCAGACTTATAAGACAACAAAAATGTCAACCTTGGTTCATGTGTTGTCTCAGTAAAGACCTGCACCATGAAACAATTTATTTATACATAAATTCCAAATTAAGTTGATGAGAAAAGATCTTTGATATCCAACTGGGAAGCCTTAACATCCAAGAATTACTAACTTGATGTTTCACAACAAGTTTCCCAACTGTGACATCATCTTTACTTAAGAAACTGGATATTGATCCACTGCCATATTGGATCTCACAAGATTCTCCTTCATAAACAACAAACGATATATATTAATTGTTTATCAACTTCCTTAATATCCCCATGTAAGTAGACTAAACTAAGTGAGGTTGAGGGTTTGAAGTAGAGTACCATCTTCTTGGTATGTGCTTGACCTTGATCATGACTTGTATCTTGAATGAAAATAGTAAGATAGCTACATTGTAAAATCATTGTTAGAAAAATAACCACAAAATTCTCTTTAATTAAAATAATCCTTCTAGATATTTCAAGATAAGATATTTCAGTTAATTTCTAAGAGAGCTAATTTCACTATCCAAATAGCCATCAATCTATTTGTTGCATATAATTTCCCAGAATTCAGAATTTGAATGTAATGAAACTAACCATAATTACCAAAGATTTAACACCAAAATGTAGCACATGCCCCTTTCATCTCTTAAAACTTCTACAACATGGGAAATCTTCTTGGAGCAAGCTATAATGTGTAAAATCCAAGAATGAGAGTGTTGATTGTGTCCCATATATGAAGCTCTCTCCTTCAATGTAGTCAACAATAACCAAGCCCAAGAATGTCATTAGACTTAGACAACAAAAATGTCAACCCTAGTTCATGTGTTGTCTCAGTAAAGACCTGCACCATGAAAGAATCCATTTATACATAAATTCCAAATTAAGTTGATGAGAAAAGATCTTTGATATCCAACTGGGAAGCCTTAACATCCAAAAATTACTAACTTGATGTTTCACAACAAGTTTCCCAACTGTGGCATCATCTTTACTTAAGAAACCAGATATTGATCCACTACCATATTAGATCTCACAGGATTCTCCTTCAAAAACAACAAATGACATATATTAATTGTTTAGCAACTTCCTTAATATCCCCATGTAAGTAGACTAAACTAAATGAGGTTGAGGGTTTGAAGTAGAGTACCATCTTCTTGGTATGTGCTTGACTTTGATCATGAATTGTATCTTGAATGAAAATAGCAAGCTAGCTACATTGTAAAATCATTTTTAGAAAAATAACCACAAAATCCTCTTTAATTAAAATAATCCTTCTAGATATTTCAAGACAAGATATTTCAATTAATTTCTAAGAGAGCTAATTTCACTATCCAAACAACAATCAATCTATTTACTATATATAATTTCCCAGAATTTAGAATTTGAATGTAATGAAACTAATCATAATTACCAAAGATTTGACACCAAAATGTAGTACAAAATGAATTGTTTGACAACAAATGTGTTTTGATAAACTAGATATACCTTTGATATATTGATTTAAATAACAAGGAAAAATCAAACTGGAGATAGCAAGATAACATTCATTAATTCACTTCAACAAACAATTGAAACTAGAATTCGACCACCAATTATAACTTCATTCTATTGATCTTCAAAAATATTTTACAATACGTTTCAAAATTTTGTCCTAACTGACATTTCAAAAAGTTTCTTTTCAATTACCCACTTTTAACATAAATCAAAAAGTCTTAATTATCGTTGTTTACATAGGATTACATAAAAAAAATGAAAGATGAGAAATGAAGAGAAATGATTAGATGTTGAAGTCTAGGGCACTCTCAAGATATGAAAGTTCGTTACTCATCGTAAGGTATGTTGAGAATAATGACTCAAATTTACTGGCTTGATTGCTTCTTGGAGCAGTTATGTTTTCCTCCTTCATCGGCCTAAGTTAAGTCGCTAGTTTTCAAGTTTATCTAACTGAAGTCATGGGGTTCCAAAGTTTCATAACCTCCCAACTTAGCAACTGTGGAGGGAGGGCTCCTTCTTTTGTTGTCGGCTCATCGCGGGTTTCAGGAACTTCGTAACCTCCGACTTGGGGTTTGGAAGTTCAGGTTTTGAGCGACGGAGCGATCCCTTTGTCAGCAAGTCATGGGTTTTGGGAACTTCGTAACCTCTAACATGAGGTTCTGGAGTTTGGTTCTCTAGTGATATAGCAACTTGGATGCCAACGGATGTGGGGACCACTTGGAGTTAATATTTAAGTCTTTTCTGAGAGACTTGTTGAGAATATTGTAGATTCCCTTTTGATGCTTCAGAATTGCACAAGCAGTGGACGTGTGTCTTGGTGGACCCCTCACCATGACAAGCGGAATATGAAGGAGTGTTGATAGTTGGAAAGCGATGGTTGGTTTCCAACTGCCAACGAATGTGGGACCTGATAAGATGGTGAATCGTGTCAAAGGCCGACAGGTGGCGATGATGTGGAGGACATATGACATGTGGACCCATGTGCTCGATGGTTGACTCAGTGACTCTTGGAGAACCCTAAGCTCGATGGTTGAGATTTTTTTGATTGCTTATCCAACGGCCAACATTGGAGATGGTGTATGGTTTGAAAGGTGTATGAGCTTAATGACATCAGGGAGACCTATGGGTTCGATGTGACATTATGAACTCTTGCCAATGGACTTGGTCGAGACCTCAGGATGATGGACAACATCGGGGAGACTTTGATGATCGGTGTGTTTTGCTAAACTGTGGCCGATAGACAAATTCATGCCGATAGAATTGAAGGCGGACCGTGGTTGGAATGATGCTGACTTGGTTGACCATTGATGTGTATGATGTTCATTGGAGGATCATGAGTGAGTTGGAGAAGTTAGAGTGGTTAACAGTTGGTCTGACTATTGGAATATGAACTGATCTACATAAGATGAACCGTTTTCTTGTCTGTAAAAGATGAATGTATATACATTGGACGTTTTGTAGTACGAAAGGAGAGATGAAGATTGAGGTAGGATTATGCTACAAAAATCTCTCCATATTAAGTGTCTTGGTTGATCTCTCGTGTTAATTCGCACTGTATACTATGTGAGAGTATTGTAACAGTACAAAGGTTGTACGGACTAAGAGGTTGATCAGTGAAATGTAAAAAGGAGAGAGGGAAACATAACAGGGTTTGTTGCCAGTTTGTCTCCAGAATGAAACAAGGAGTAATCTCTGTGAAAATGGCTATGATCCTGAGATTGTATTGTAACTCTATTTGTTGTTGAATAATACAATGGCTCAAATCTTTTGGAGTGTGGGGTTTTTTACCCGAAAGGGTTTTCCCCATGTAAATCTATGTGTTCTAATCTTCTGTACTATATTTCATGTTTAATGGTTATGTTTGTTGACTTTGTTTATGCAAGTTGTTGAAACTGAATTTACATGTGCTTCTCTCAGAAAGATTAATGTGGGAAATGAACTGTGTCTGATTCCACTTTGTGACATAGTTGTACGTGTTTTTGAGGAAATCTATTTGAAATTAAAGTTACCGAAGGCACTACTAATCTTGGAGGTTTCTCTGAGATGACAAAATTTTCCCAACAAGGTACCCATGATCATTCTGATCTAGCAAGATCCTCTCTCCATGATAGTATCTGCAAGGCTTGGTACTTCACTGCAAGGCCTATTATTTTGGGGGAGCTAGATATGTCTTCTCCCATTGGTACACTGTGTAATCATGAGGCCATTTGTACTCCTAGATTTTTTTTGTGTTGGCCAAGTGACTCTTCCATCTATTGTCTAATAACGCTTTGCCATCCGTGATGAATTTTGAGTATCCAACATCCAATGCAATTATTCCATCCAAGGTTAAATTGAGGCGATGAAGATTTATCTCACCATCCTTCTGTAAATTAGTGAGGCACTTGGGAACAATTTTGCTAAACTCATCTATCCAATCCTTGGAGCCTTTTAGTTGATCATCATCCCTTAGTATCTTAGGCATGAACCACTTCTTTAGTGTGTGAAATGAATCCATTCTTGCCTTGATCTTTTGGTCTTCTACAAATATGTATTGAAATTCATCTGTGACCATTTAGACCATTTTCTCAATAGGCTTTAAATTTGTGGGGGCCTCAACACTCCTTTGTAAAATTATGCACAAAGTCATTAAGGTGTGATGTACAGGTTTCCATTTCTTGAATAAGGGGTCCAATATAGGTACATGGGTCTTTATCTGATCAACTACTTGTGAAAAGGAGACATAAAATTCATATACATTTTCCAAATTTTCCACAATTAGTTTAACCCTATGCTTCAGGATCTATTCCAATACCCTGAGGGTTTCTCTCTTTGCTCTTTCCTTTGTTTCTTCATAGTCTTTTTCAACTTCTAGCACATTTACTTGTTCAATAGTGATTGCACCTTGTAAGTGTGGAATAAGTAAACTAAGAACACTTCTTAATGAAACATTATATCAAGAGAATCAACAATTAAACTAATTAAAATACAAGAAAACTCTTGAAAGCGTCCCATTGTTCCCTATCTCTAAAGATTTATTAAGTCACAGGGCTCTCAGATTTTGTAAACATTGTAACTGTTAAAATGCCAATCTAGAGAATGAGATGCTGCTAAATACAATAATCTAATTATGTATGGTGATTGCTAAACGATATGATGAAGCTACTGTAATCTAAATTGACATGAAACTATGATGAAAGAAAACTACAGTAATCTATGATGCAACTATGATTATGATTCTACTGATGCTATGATTGCTATTGCTATAGAGTAAGATTGCACAAAGTTCAGATTCAAGATATATTTCTTGTAGAATGAGGCTGTATTTATAGATTCACGACAACAATTTTGTGAAGGGGCAGCACAACAAAGGCCTGGATTCAATCTGAAGAATTGAATAGTGAGAGATGAAGAAGCTTGAGCTGATTATGGGAATGGTTCCTCCCCATGAAAACGCCAGGCCAAATGATAGGAAGAATCAAAGGAAAGAGATTGAAAGATTGATTCCAATTTGTCTCCAAATCTTTCCCATGAAATGCTAGTTGAATTAAATTGGATATTTGATGTCTAATTTGGTAGGTGAGTGAATAGAGGAAATTTTCCTTTATGCCTTTATTTGAATATTTTGATTTATTCAAATTAGCAAAAGAGAATAAATAATTTAATAAAACAAACTATAGAATTTGTTTATTAAATAAATATAGAAGGGATATGATAATTAAACAACAAAGTATTTAACCTTGTTTAATTAATTAAGATTGAATGATGTGATAATTAAATAACACAAACTATTGAAGTTGTATATTTAATTAAAATTGAAGAATAGGAGAATGAACTATAAATAAATATTTCTATTTATTTAATAGTAGAGGAAATTAAGGTAATTAATCAAATAAATCGTATTTAATTAATTAGATTGTCCAGACCATTTTTAGGTGTATACACACCTATATTAGTCTGGATGGCAGGGAGTTGGTATACTATTAATTTTGTGCTTTGGGAAGGACTTGATCCCTTTATCTGCTCTTTCAACTTCACATTTTCTATGAATAACCTATTCACTTTATCATTCAGATCAGTCTATGCTTTCTCATATTTTTCCAATCTAAGCTCCATAGCTTTAATCGCATCCCTAGTAAACATTGATGCGTGCATTGTCATAGTAGCTGCCTCCAATGCTGATGTTTCTTGAAGTGTCTTTACCATGGAAATCCCTCTCATTTCTTTTACAACATCAAGCAATCTTGGTTTATCTATTCTTTTTTTCTTTGTCTTAAAGGCTAGGGTTTCAATTCTTGTATTGTATCCTATGCCACTCATTCCCTCATCTAAATTGAATTTAGAAACCAACATGGGATCTTCTTGTCTTCTTACTTGATCCAATAAGAATATCTTTTTTAACTCTATCCCAGGAATAATTAGTATATTCTTTTCTAAGATCAATTTTCTTGCTTCTTGGGGGCTAATAGTAATTTCATTAATCTTGAGTTCTTCAAAAGTCTAGGCAACAATTCGGTCATGTTGTGACTCCTCAATGCCCATCTTATTAATTTGGAGTCTCTCCTCAAATTCTTTCATTTTCATCTTAAACCAAAAATCTTTAAACTCGAGAGTTTGAATAAATTCATCATCTTCAATAAATCTAAGGGAAGAAATCACCCTTTCATCATCATGCAATTCTTGATCATTATGCCCATGTACATCCACTCTTTCTTTTGGTTTGTGAGCATCAGTTGCAAGCTTAGGTAGTGGCTGATCAACTTCATCATATTTAAAATTCAAAAGTACATCAACTACCTCTTCAGTATCACCTACTCCACTTATTTCATATGCCACTAAGGGGGCCACTCCATGTGTCTTCTGCCTTTTAGGAATTGGTTGCTCAGGGGATGCTTCTGATTGTATTATGGAAATGTCTGGTAGGGGATCTATTATTACAATGCCACTTGGTTTGATGGGAAACTTGGAGGGTTTTGAAGACTGACCCTCAGGTTTCTTTTCTAGTTCAACATATAATCTTTCAAAGTTGTCAATTATTAAGTTCATCCTTTTGATAGGATCCCCTTCTTCAACATAGAATCCTTGGAATCCAGTTTCCCTTTTCTTATTCTCCTCCTCAAGCCTCTTTATGATTTCCCACCTCCTCTTCCTCTGAAAAAATTCATGAGGTGTAAAGCAATTTCTTATTGTATCTTCTTCGCAATCCATTACATGGGTAATCCCAACTCTAGTGAGAAGTGTTTGCTTTATAAAATTAATATTCTCTTTAGGATAAAAGACCCTTTCTCCTCGTGAATTCAATGAATACCTCATCTTAAAATAGTTTTGTAGTTCTTCAAGAGTGTCAGACCCTATGGATAGATCCTCACATTCAATTAGGTCAGGGAGGAATGTCCCCTTTTTTTGTCTTTTCATAAAATCCTACTCCATCCATAACATTTGCCACATAAATTATAAAAATGCAATTCAGATAGAAAAAAATTTAGGTAAAACATGTGGGCCTTGAGGACACCCATAGACCCTTATTACTATTTGGTTTTCTAAGAAGAACCAGTCATCAAAATTGTGAGTGTGTCCTTGCTCTAGCTTCAATGCTAAAGGTCTTAAAACTTGCATGATTTTATTAGGCAATCTTGGTGAAATATGACCAAGATTGGTCATGACCTTTATTATGAAATCATTATGAAATATTACATAATCACTATTTTTACATCTATTATCTCATATGTAACACCAATTTTGTATAGGAAACCTATTCCCTTCATCATCAGTCATTCCCAAACACATTATTTTAGTCCATCTATTTTTGTTTTGGTACAATATTAAATGACACAACAAAGAGTATTTCTTGAAAGTGATGGGAGCTAAGATCTCTCTTGCAAAAATCCCTCATGTAGCCCTTTGTCAATTTTAGTAGAAAATTCATACTTAATGTTGACTTCAGGATTTTGTATCTTCATTGCCATCATCATGAGATAGGTTGGCATCCACTCTTTAGCATCTATTCCAAGCAATTGGTACAAAGCAAAATAAGTTCTTTTGAAATATACTTGGAAGTCTTCTATGGAAAATGACTCAATTTGGGAGGGGGAGATAGGTATCCTCCTATTGTTTACACCCATTTTCATGTGTAAAGGAAGTTCATCACTCTTGTACATTTTTCTCAATCTCCTATAATCCTCCTCACTTCTGTCCAAGTTGATCTTAGTGATAGCTTGATTGTTTAACATAAAACACTCTATAATTGCTTCTTTAGTCAACACCACTAATGGTGAACCATCTGGCATTCTTATAGTCTTGGTAGCCGGGTGATAATATTGTGCCAATACCTTAATAAACTCAACATCTACGAAGACATTTGGGACTATCAATTTGGCCAAATCTAAGGTCCAAGGATTCAAAACTGGAATCTTGTCATCCCTTGTTCATAAAAGTACCAAAACAAATCCCATCCTGAGATAGGGATGGGTTGTATCTTTAAACACCTTTTTGAATCCTTTGTTTACAAAATTAGGTAACACATCTAAAATGGATTGTTACAGGGACCTCTTCTCTCTTTTAGAAACTATGGACTCTTCCTTTTTACTCACAAGTTGACTTCTTTTGGGTGGCATGATGATGAATTTACTCCTACTTGATTTCTTTAAGTGTCTACTTGTAGAAGAATATTCAATTCTTATACACTTTCTATAGAGGGTTTATGTGAACTTACTTGGTGAAATAATAGCTACAGAGTCTTCTTGCTTGAACTCCCTTGCCTCCGGTATGCTGAGTTGTGTGAATGATTTCCAAAATGTCATCGAGTCCCAAGTAATATTTGCTGTTGAGCTCAGTCACGTCACTATTAATGTTGATTCATTCAAAATATTTCATAATCTTTCCATATTTCGAGTTTGAATACATGCCTTTGATCTTGGGAAATCAAACGGTGTAATCATTAAATTCTTTGATAGCTTGTACCATAGTAATGCTCTGTCATTTCAAGATCACTGTGGGGTAGTGTTAGTAGTATCACCACCCCGCGCATACCCCTTTGGACTCCCACGAGATGACGAGTTAATTCTAGTGGTTGAGTGATTATTCACTGCTATACTGCTTTGTCATATCAAGACCACTGCGAGGTAGTAGTATGGAAGGGTTAGCAGTACCACCACCCTGCACACACCCCTTTGGCCACCACAGGACAACAGGTTAATTCTAGCGGTTGAGTGATTGTTCACTGCCATACCGCAGTGTCATAGTTTACCCCTTGCGGGGCTATGGTTTGCTTTAGTTGTTAACATGTTCTCACTACCACTCCACACTATTCATATTTGGGTGCCGCAGTATTGCGGTAAGCATTTGTACATTGACCTATATGTCCTACCATACCACGCTATTCATATTTGGTTGCCATAGTATTGCAGTAAGCATTTGTACATTGACCTATATGTCCCACCATCTTGGGCATACCTCTATTGACTAATGCGGTAGTGCGGTATTGGATTTTAT
Source organism: Sequoia sempervirens (assembly GCA_007258455.2). Classification (NCBI taxonomy): domain Eukaryota; kingdom Viridiplantae; phylum Streptophyta; class Pinopsida; order Cupressales; family Cupressaceae; genus Sequoia; species Sequoia sempervirens. Next base: position 26,461 of record VDFB02327548.1, read on the forward strand.
TATGAATGCAGTATTTTAGATATCATTTTAATGAAAAGATTGAACACTTTTCTAATTTTGCAATCTCTCAGTTTTAGTTTTCAGTGTCAGTCAGACCTAAGAGATCATTTCTTTATTTGAATGAGGAGGCTTAGTTCACTTAATGTTACGATATTTATATGTATTATTAAATCACAAATTTTTATTATATGTTTGCATCTAGAAAAAATATAGGACATGCAAGAAACTATATTCTAACTAAACAAAATTAATTTCAAATTTTCAACCAAAGTAAGAAAACTAAGAAGAATGATTAAACCTAACTTTAAATGCATTTCAAATCAGCAGTGAACATCTGAAGTTTTTTATACAATGTACCAGCAGAATAATGATGATTACATTTAGAAATGTATTAGTAAAATAACAGTGAATAAGTATACCTATACTCAGATCTTTATTACATTCAACAATAAATTACACCATACATATAACCAAAGTTTAGGTGACAATCTAACCTCTTAAGGTGACAAAACATCATCATAATCATCTGCATTTCCAGCAAGATCATAATCTTGATCACTTATGTCTACATCTATTTGATTTTATTCCTCATCCTCATATGTGACATGCAATGCATTCTCTCTCCCAATCTCTTCATTGGTAATTAAAATATCTTCTTCAAACACACTATCATCATCTTCATCCACTTCTTCGAATGTTTCTTGTAAATTAACATATTTCCCATCAAGCATTATATCAACAACTTCCATGATTTTTTTTTGAACAAGACTCTGTTTGAATGACATACAACCATCTTGGGCTTCTTACATCATCAATTAGAAATGGTTGGTTAATTTTAAGAGGGGAAACATACGACTCATCTATCTCTGATAAAAATTGTCTTGTATTTGCGCGTACAAATCTATACTCATCAAATTATACTGTGGATGGTTAGATCCAATTAAATTTTAATAATATAGGACTATTTTCACCATAGTCCACTTGAATAATTTCTTGGATGAATCCAACATGAAATTTCTTCTCATTTATGTGAATAAATTCAACACTAACAACACAATCACAGTTTGTCTTTCCTTTGTCTTTTTCTTCCACTCTTAAATGACTACCATAGGCCCACATTCCACTAAAACACATAACCCATAAATGTGGAGATTGTGAAAACTCACTTTCCTTTGTTGTTATATCTTGACCTTCTTCTTTTGCATCATTGACTGCATTAGCAATCCATTCTTCAAATTTTGGAAAAGAATCAACTCCAATCAAATCAACATGATGTCTACACTTTTGAGGTCGATGTTGCATCCAAGCTTGATTGTCTTCTTCATATTTTCTACATAGAATATTAAAATACAAATAGTAAGATTAATAATATAAATGTGTAAATGCAATTGAGTAAATAAATTATTATGTAATTTTTTTTTACCTGCACCACTTATCGAATGAAGATGTGTTTTAAAGAATATAGGCATATATCACACTTCTTTCTTGATGTGATAGCTTGAAGTGACATCCATTGTCTTCTAATACTTCACCTGCAACTATCTCTTCTTTGTCATCATCCCATACATGCTGATTGAAATTTTTAAAATCCTTCATATATTCTATGCAAAATTCCATGGCCTCTTGCATTGAATACCCCTCAGACATGTTGCCTTCCAATTTTTCCCTAATACGAACTTTTTTTTCAAAACCTTCATATATCATTCTATAGGATACATTCATCTTGTTCTTATCGAGCCACAATGCTTTAGTTCATATTGTAGATGTATCAAAAGATGCATAGAAATGTTAAAGATTGTTGGTGGAAATTCCTGTTCCAATAAACAAAGGACTTCAAAAACCTCCTCCCTCAAACTATCAAAGTTCAAAGGATCTAACACATATAAACTCATTCTCTTTAATATTAGGCTCAACCTTATAACTGCCAATCTTGGCCCCTTTTCCAAACATAATATATTTACCACAATAGGTAAAATATTCTCCATTATGAAATGATAGTCATGGGTGTTGAGGCCTCTTAAGCCATTAATGTCAGTTTGGCTTCTAATACTACTACTTACATATCCAGTGGGAAAGCGAGTATGAGACATCAACTATAAGAATTGTGCACGTTGTTCCTTTGTCCAGCCATAAGGAGCACTAGGTTTTCTATATTTTTCATCACCATATTTTTCAACCCAAATATTTTGATGAATCTTTAGTTGTCGAAAGTCTTCACGTGATGAAATAGTATCAAAAGCACCAAAAAGAGTTTCTATAATAGCATAGGCTATATTTTTCTTAGTATGCATAAAGTCAACAGTATGCCTAATGGCTATATCCTTAAATTATGGAAACTTATAGAATATGCACAATCTTTTTACACAGTTTTCATTACATGGATCATATCTACTACCAAAAATCCCATCATTTTCAATAAATGACATTCTTTTTTGTCCATTCTCAATAATGTAATCACCTATTATTAGCAATGGTGGTTCACGATTCTCTTCTTGACCATTGAACTGTGTTTTTTGTTGATGATATGGATGATCCATTTTAAGGTAAGCATGATGTCCACAATAAATACACTTACGCAAACTTCTTGAGTGCCTCACAAAATCCTTAAATTTGCAAGCAGGACATCCATGTTATACATGAACACTGAGACCAAACAATGTGCCATAGTAGGAATATCATGAATCATAAACAATAAGGAAGCTTATGATATTGCTATCAGGATTCAACCGTACAACACTTGCTGAAGGTTTTGCAAATGGGGTAACAACTCAAGCGGGCTTAACCTTGGAGAAAACTCCCTGGTTAAGCGCGCTTGAGCTGGAGCAGTACTGGGATGGGTGACCTCCCGGGACGGACCAGTGCTTCACCTCTGTGAGCATCACCTAGATGCAATGAGTGCTAAGTGGACCATTCGATATCATGAGAGATGGGTTCTTGTTAAACCACTACTCATGAAACATGGGTCAATGAGTTTGACTCGAAACTACACGGTTGAATCCTGATAGCAATATCATAATTTGACACTCTATGGAAAAATACGTCCTATTTATCAATAAGGAAGCTCTTAGAGTGAATTTGATTGAATGGCCATCCCTTCAAGATTGAATTGATTCAATTCCTTTCCACAATTCCATTAGCTCATCATATAATGGCTCTAGATAAGCATCAATAGTATATGAAGTCACACTTTTCTTTCCTAGTATAATCAATGATAGCATTAAGAAAAATGGTTTAGTTGCTAACCATGGATGCAAGTTATAATTTATTAAAAATACTGGCCAAGTTGACCATTTAGTACTTTGATCTGAGAGTAGGTTCACCCTATCTAGATCCAAACCCAACCTTACATTACGAGGATCCTGAGAAAAATCAGGCCATCTATTATCAAATTTCATCCACATCTTAGAATCAGGCATATGTCATTATTTTTCAAATGACTTGCAATTAGCATACACAAGCTTTAAAGTATCCTCCATCAACTTGTCTCAATCATTGTTTAGACCCTCATTCAACATTTTATCAACTTCAAACCCTTTGTCTAACATTGTTGCCTCTTCATCTATGTTTGTTACCTCTTCATCTCTCACAATCTGCAATTATATCATATCTTCATAATAATTGTAATTCCAAGGGCTTATACCACTATGCCCAAATCTTATCATATGTTGATAAATCAGACTTGTTTTTCTCACCCTTCCACCAAGATAGTCATTACATGGACATGGATATTTGTCCATGTCCCTCTCATCAGCAACTCTCTCATCAAATGCATGGTATTGACTCGTAGTCAACCTTCAACTTTGATCCATTTGTAATGTTCTACACATAGCAACAAAAAATTGCATACTAAGAGACAAAAACTCTTTTTTTCAATTGAAAGGCATTTCCATAGTAGTAGAGTTATAGAGGGAAAATAAAATAGGTTTAACTAATGAATTGTAAAAAATAGATTTTTGTAGTTTATATTCAAATTGTTGATTAAATTGCATTACATATCTTTCAAACTCAAAGCATTACTTCACATTGCATATCTAATAACTAGATGCTGATAGATGACAAAATATAAAAAAATGTAGAATAAGAGACAATTTTTTTTTAATTGAAAGGCATTCCCATAGCAATAGAGTTATAGAGAGCAAATAAAATAGAGAGTTTAACTAATGAATTGTAAAAAATAGATTTGTGTAGTTTATATTCAAATTGCTGATTACATTGCATTGCACATCTTTCAAACTCAAAGCATTACTTCACATTGCATAACTAATAACTAGATGCTGATAGATGAAAAAAATTCATTTACAATATAGTTTTTACAAAGTCAACCTAAGCAGTTATGTAATTACTTCACATTGCATAACTAATAAATGGGAGTAGCTACCAATTGCATTTGCTTGTCATGGCATTCCATGAGACCACATTTGTTTGAGCATTTTTTCAAAAAGTTCACTGCCTTGTCCATGCTACCACATTTTTCATACATGTCTACCAAATAATTTTATCAAATAGTTCACTGCCTTGTTGCTATGGCTAAAATCCTAAAACAAGTGCTTTCGAACAAGCTATGGATGCTTGGAAAAAATCTATCAAAGCATAATAGTAAGAAATAGCATAGACAAGGTAGTGAATTGGTTGAAAAAATGCCTCAAAGAAATGTAATCTCATGGTGATGGAACACCATGAAAATCCATAACAATTCACTTGTCATGAAATTCGTCATGGCATTCCATCACCATGAGACCACATAAGAAATGTGATCTCATGGTGATGGAATGCCATGACAATCCATAACAATTCACTTATCATGGAATTCGTCATGGCATTCCATCACCATGAGACCACATTTCTTTGAGGCATTTTTTCCAAAGTTCATTTCCTTGTCTATGCTACCACATTTTTCATACATGTCTACCAAAGCATTTTATTAAACAGTTCACTGCCTTGCTGCTATGGCTAAAAGCTTAAAACAAGTGATTTCAAAAAAGCTATGGATGCTTGGAAAAAATATATCAAAGCATAATAGTAAGCAATAAGCTATGGTCTCATGGGTTTTTTTGGCACGAAAATCAATGTGATTTTATTTACATTTTTTGTAGGTTTTAAACACATTTTTTTTTGACAATTTTGCTATTTGAAATGGGGAAAAATCTTCGTCGTCATTTTTGTGCACTTTTTAATTATAGGATTCTCATAGTTAGTGAAAAATTTGATGTTCATGAAGGAACGAAAAAGATGTGTAGAGCCTTTGAATTATACCCATACTGTGCAATGACATTGAATCATTTAGCAAACCATTTTTTCTTCACAGGGCAACATTTTCTTGTGGAATAGTTGACTGAGACAACTCTTGTTTCAACTGACCACCCTCTCATGAAATATCATTCTTATTATAATCTTGCACAATATTATCATAGTAAAGGTGATTATGACACAACTGGCCGCTACTACATGGCATTAGCCAAGGAAAGCCAAAGGCCACATGATTTTGTGGACAGGTTCAATTGAAGCTGGGAGATCTTAAGAGTTCTCTCTCAAATTTTGAAAAGTTTCTAGAGGTCCACCTTGAGAACTATGAGAGCTTAAAAGTTGTAGGCCATCTATATGCTCAACATGGGTAGGTAGAGAAGGATTTGGAAATTTTAAGAAAGGAAACTTGCGTAGATCCACATGATGCCCATGCATTTATCAAGATGGGTGAGTTATTAATATCGTCATACCCTAGTGCAGCCTTAGATTCTCTTAAGATGCCAAAGTATCTTTTGAAGAAGAGCAGAGAAGAAGTATCCATTCAGTCGTTAAAAAACATTAGGGTTCTTCATTTTGAGCATGATGAACTAGAGTTGGCTCAACAAACTTTTATGGAGGCATTAGGAAATGATGTTCTGCCTCTACATAAATCTGTGGTCAATTTTATGCATTTTTTACTTGTAGGATTCTCACAGTTAGTGAAAAAGGTATTGTTCATGAAGGAATGGAAAAGATGCGTAGAGCCTTTGAATTATACCCATACTGTGCAATGGAATTGAATCATTTAGCGAACCATTTTTTCTTTACTGTAGGGTAGCATTTTCTTGTGGAATAGTTGACTGAGACAACTCTTGTTTCAACTAACCACCCTATCATGAAATCTCATTCATATTATAATTTTGCACAATCTTATCATAGTAAAGGTGATTATGACACCACTAGCCACTACTACATGGCATCAGTCAAGGAAAGCCAAAGGCCACAAGATTTTGTGGATAGGTTCAATTGAAGTTAGGAGATCTTAAGAGTTCTCTCTCAAATTTTGAAAAGGTTTTGGAGGTCCACCCTTAGAACTGTGAGAGCTTAAAAGTTGTAGGCTATATATATGCTCAGTAAGGGAAAAAAAAGAAGGCTTTGGAAATTTTAAGAAAGGAAACTCACATAGATCCACGTGATGCCCATGCATTTTTCAATATGGGTAAGTTATTAATATCGTCAGACCTTAGTGCAACCTTAGATTCTCTTAAGACAACAAATTTATCTTTTGAAGAAGAGAAGAGAAGAAATACCCATTCAATTGTTAAAAAACATTGGGGTTCTTCATTTTGAGCATGATGAACTAGAGTTGGCTCAACAAAATTTTATGGAGGCATTATGAAATGGAATTTGGATTGAATTCATAAATAAAAGCCCCAGTGCCAATTCTGCAATTTTTCATGTGCTCTTTAAGGATATGAAATTCTTCCATCGACTAGAAGAAGGTGGTGTTTCACTTGATTTACCATGGGATAAAGTCATAAAACTATTTAATCTTGCTAGGTTGTTTGAACAACTACATGATACTGAAAAAGTAAACCTTTATATAGGCTAATATTGTTCAAGTTTCCTGATTATGTGGATGCTTATCTACGTCTTGCAACCATGGTTGGGGCTCGAAATGAGATCCAACTAAGCCTAGAATTGATTGGGGATGCACTTAAGGTGGATAAAAACTCATCAAATGCTCTATCTATGCTTGAAAAAATGGAACTAAAAATAGATAATTGGCTTAACGCAAAAGAAATAATTAAAGCTGCACAAAGTGAACCAGACGCAAAGAATTCTTATGTTGACATTTCACTTGGAAATTGGAATTATTTTGCAGCTTTTCACAATGAGAGGAGGTATCCAAAGATGGAGGCACAACATCTTGAGAAGGCTCGAGAACTGTATTGTAAAGTGTTGGCACATAGACGAAGAAATGTATATGCTACAAATGGGGCAGCCATTGTGTACTTGAAAGGGCTCAATTTGATATTGCAAAGGAAATTTTTATATAGGTACAAGAAGCTGCTACAAGAAACATCTTTGTTCAGATGCCTAATGTGTGGGTAAATATAGCACATGTTTACTTTGCACAAGGATAGTTTGCACTTATAGTGAAAATGTATCAAAATTATTTAAGGAAATTCTATTTTGGCACTAACACCCAAATTTTATTATATTTAGCTCAAACACATTATGAAGCAAAACAGTGGCAAGATTGTAAAAGAACATTATTGAGAGTAGTAGATTGTAACTACTATAAGTTTCCAATTAGAAAGGTATATATTTTGTGTTTAATATAAGAGGGTTTTGAATTACCTATGAATTCATTGCAGAAGGCGTTCCCAAATTTGACTTCACTGTAGAGGGCCTCACCGACTTCAAATTCGTTGCAGCAAACTCTGAATTCCTTGCCCTTGCCCGCATTTTTAGAAGTCTCCAGGTCCTCTCCAAATCTTTATCGCCCTTGCAAGTAGCTGCAATAACTAATCAAAACGCTGCAGTGCTAGGCTAACTTGCAACTAATGAATGAAGCGATAAATATTTCTGCAATGAACATGAATAAATGTGAATAAGTGCCAATACATCAACGCATGCAATACATCATGCCAATAATTGGATGAAATGATTTTTTTTTTTAAATATTGTCTAAATTGTATTTGGCGGCTAACTATTTAGTCATTTTTTATTTCTGTGACTAAATATTTTTTTAGTCAATGACCAAATTAGTCTTTTATTTACTCATTTATAGCTAAGTTGCAAAATTTTTGTAGAATTTAGTCATTTTTAGTTGTTGTGACTAAAAGTTTTAGTCACCTAGTCATTTATTTTCCAAATGTGAAGAAATTGAGGGGTTTATTGGGATTGACGAGATACTACAAAAGATTTGTAAATAATTATGGTCATATATCAACACCCCTCACTGCTTTATTGAATACAAATTATTTTCATTGGAATGAGTTTGCTAATGCAACATTTGAGATTGAAGGAGGCTATAAGTACAAATCCAATGCTTGTCACTCCTAAATTCACCAAGGAATTCATTGTGGAATGTGATGCTTTAGGAAATGGGATAGGAGCAGTTCTCATGCAAGAGGGTTGGCCAATTGCTTTTGAGATTCATTAATTAAAGGGTAAGAATCAACTCAAACCTAATTATGAGAAGGAAATGCTAGCTATTCTTCATGTAGTAAAACAATTGAGGCCTTATCTAATGGGTAGACACTTCAAGGTTAAGATAAATCATGATAGCCTAAAATACTTTTTGGAACAAAGATTATCTTTTGAAGAGCAGCAAAAATGGGTCACTAAGATGTTGGGATATGAATTTGAGATTGTATATAAGAAAGGGAAGGAAAATGTCATGGTAGATGCACTTTCTAGGAAGGATGAAACCTTATTGTGTGTCATTTCAATACTACAAGAAGATTGGGTGGTTGAAGCCAAAGTAGAGTGGCATAATGATCTTGCTACAAGTAATCTCATTCAATAGTTACAGAGTGATCCTAGTAGTTCAATTAAGTTTTGTTGGAAGGGAGATACTCTATCGTATAAAGAGTGATTGTATCTTTGTAAGGATTCCAATCTTAAAGAAAAGATTCTCATAGAACTTCATTAGCCTCCAATTGGGGGTCATTCAAAAATTTTGAAGACAAACCATCGAGCCATGAAATATTTTTTTTGGAAAGGGATAAAAGGTGATGTTCAAAAATTTGTGGTTGAATGCATGGTTTGTCAAAGAAATAAAGGGGAGACAATTAAGACACTAGGTCTATTGCAACCTTTAGTTATTCCTAGCCAACTTTGGGAAGAGGTATCTATGGACTTCATCATAGGACTTCCAAAATCTAAGGGTCATAATATTATCATGGCAATAGTAGATCGCCTCACTAAATATGCACATTTTATTGCATTATCACATCCTTTTACAACAAGTATAGTGGAAAAATATTCTTTGGAGAACATACAAAAACTACATGGTACACCTAAGGTTATTTGTAGTGATCGTTATCCTATCTTTACTAGTCACTTTTGGAAAGATTTATTCTCATGTTTGGGTACTCAATTGGCTCACAACTCTTCATACCATCCTTAATTTGATGGGAAAACTGAGGTTGTTAATAAGTGTTTGGAAGGATATCTACGTTGTTTCCCTTCAAATAAATAGTCTCAATGGGTAGATTGGCTACCACTACCAGAATGGTGGTATAACACTTCCTTTCATAGTTCATAAAAAATGTCTCTATTTATGGAACTATATGGATATCAACCTCCTTCCATCACATCATCATTGAAGGTGTCGCCAAGAGTTCAAGAAGTGGAGGAGAACTTGCTTCATCAACAATAGGTACTCTTAGGACTCAAGGAGAATTTAGCCATGGCACCAAATTGAATGAAACAATAGGCAAACCAACACTGCAATGAAAGAAGTTTTCAAGTCAGGGATTGGATCTTCTTGAGATTGCAACCTTATAAGAAAATCTCATTGAAGCAATAGAAAATGAATAATAAGTTGTCTCCAAAATATTATGGCCCATACCAAATCATGCAAAAGATAGGTAGTATCGCCTACAAGTTGAAGTTTCCACCTACAACAAAGATACATCTAGTTTTTCATGTTTCTTGCTTGAAGAAGGTAATTAGGCACAATATCCCTACTTAGATATTATTACCAGAGCTTGATGAAGAAGGAATAATCATATTGGAATCAGAGTGCATTCGTCAAATATGCACAAATAAGCTAAGGAATAGAACTCTCACTGAGTATCTCATCCAATGGAAGAATTTTCCAATTGAAGATACTACATGGGAAGATGAGGAGTTTATTCAGAAGAATCCACAATTGATTCGCATTAAGGACAATGCTTCTTTGAAGAGGGGGGGATTTCTACACCCTTAATATTAGTGTACATTGGGTTATGAATAGTTGGCTTGTGGCTATCTTAACTCCTAATTAAGTCATGTTATCATTATTATATTATTATTTAGTTAGTTAGGTCAGCCTAGGGCTTATATAGGGTTGTCTAAGTTGGCCTAGGTGATATTCTGGGCATAAATAGGTATATATAGGAGGTTGTGAGTCTTATTTCATCATCATATTATGAATTCTTTTCTCATTGGGGATATTTTGAGGTTTTCCCCCTTGAAGTGGCTTGCTATTCTCAATTATTATCAAGTATTTGCAACATATTTTATATCATCTTCTTCTACTATGCAAGTTATTTCATTACACACAAGCTATTGATAACTCCCTTGTTATTCCATTTTATACAATCTTGTTTGTGTAATATTTTCTTTGTTTATTTGATCACATTCATGATAGGGGTTCTCTTCCTTGTGAGGTTTTTTTCTATCACACATCTAATCTTTATACATTTTATCTATCTCGATCTTACCTGGCTGTCCGTGGAGGTGGAAACACCAAAACAAGGGGTTTGACTAAGGCAAGCCCCTAAACAACCCCAACATTCTTTCTCGATCTTATTTGTGTAGGTATTGAAGATATTTATTTGTTGGAGGCTTTATTTCTTGGTTTGTTGTGAGTATTTTATTTCTCCTCTCTTTTTTTATCATTTTCATTTTATATAGTTTACATTACTTTAGTTGATGTTATTCTCTGTTATTTTCCCACATCTTAAAAGTTCCTAGTAATCATAATTGATAGTAATCACTCAATTTTTTTTGAGATACTCTCAATTTTTGATTCGTACAAGACACCTATGCACCACAGGGACATCCACACATCACGTTGTCATCGTTGGCTAAGAGCTCATTAGATTGTCTAGAAGACCTCTATGACCTACTCTTTTTGTTTCTGTAACTCTCATCTTTTAACTCTGTATAAAACATAATAAACAAACTTCATCATTTTATCCCATCACCTGAGATGTGATCTTTGAGGTAGTTGAGGGATATTTTATCCTTGAGGCCTCAAAATCTTAGGAGTAGTGAATCCCCTCCTCTACATTTTGGTAAACCCAATGTGAACCATCCTTCTTCCAAAATTTTGGTCATTTTTAAATTTTAAAATCATTTTTAGCTCCTCTTAAGTACTTCTTCTCTTGTTTCTTATATTTGGTAAGGTTCTATTTGCAAACACTCCTCTATGAGCTTTACGACCCAATCTACTACCTCTAGACACATAGTAAGAAGAAGCTTGAGGCCTACATACCCCCAGAAAGGTATAGTCCTTCTAGACCTATCTAATATTTTTTAGAAACCTCAATCCTTCTGGATCTTAGCTGATGCTTGGTGGTCCTTTGCCTTCAAATTATCCTTCACGGTCTCCATCCTCTAAATTTTATGAAGCTGCTCTTAGGGTCCCCTTTGAGCAAGTTCAATCTTTGTAGGAGAGGCTTAAAGAATTTGAAGGTTTTCTAAATCATGGTAACATGTACACTCAAGCTACTCCTACTGTAAGTGGCCTAAGGAACTTACTTATCTCAGACCACAAGGTCCTTGAGGTACTCTATGCACTATCTAACATAGCTGAGACCCATGTACCTTCATACACGTTGGTCTTGAGCCAATCCCAAGATACCTAGTTAGATATCACTAGTAACGAGTTGAATCCTCTAATGCCAGAGGTATCTATGCATATGGTGTACAATAATCTTTTCATACCTCCTATAACTTTCGTTAATGACACAAATGTTGCATCTACTCCCTATTAATCCTAGAATCAATGTATCTCACACTTATTTAGGATACATAATTCCTCCTCCATATGAATCTGCACCTTGAACCTCTATCACCATGGCTAATATGCCTCACCCACCATCTAATCCCATTTTTAATATCCTATTGCAAAATATGGGGCAAATGCAATCACAATTATCCAACTTAGCCAATGTTGGACCTCTCACTCCACCTTGCAACCTTACTACTGTCATAGTCCTTTGGCCCTAAATATTCTAAATTCCACTATTCCACAAGGGTTGGAGGCTCCAAAATTTGATAAATATAATGGTATAGGTGATCTACAGACTCACGTCTCATCAATCACTACCATGTGTAGTGATTTCCTCTATTATAATGAGTTGTTAGCTAAACTATTTTTGTGGTTCCTTAAGGAAACTTTGTTGGAATAGTTTTTCTCCCTTCTTGACAACTCTATTTTCACCTTTGAGAAATTAATCAACTAGTTCTTGTAGTATATCTAGGCTAACATTGGGTCAAAGGTCACATTTACTAACCTTGTCAATTGTAAGCAGGGAGCTCATGAGAGAGTTATTGACTTTATTGCTCATTATCAGTCTCTATTTTCTTAGATCCCTAATGCCTTGCTTGATTCTGGTGTTCAATGTGTGTTCATGGGAATTTGCAACTGACATTAAGAGAAAAAATCCCATTAATGAGATATCCCTCCTTATCTCATCTATGTACTGTGCTTAGGGATTATCAACAGATGATGACACAGTATGGGGGTTCCTCCTCATCCTCCCATCTCAATAATCAAACAACTATGTCTATTTCAAGAGAGTCTAGAAAGAATAAAGTAGTAGAAAATGTTGTTTTCGTTCCTACTGATAAGAACACTATAGGGGATAATAGGACTTTTACAAAATTATCTGAACCTTACACTCATGTTCTTTAAAAATTGCTAAAATATAATTTAATTACTCTTCCAGAAATTAGAATGCTACCTGATGATAAATTGCACCCTAGTTGGTATGATGCACAATTTTTTTGTCAATATCACCAAGTACCAAGTCATGAAACTGAACACTATGTGCATCTTCAACATATAATCTAGGACCAAATAGATTGTTGCACTATGTTGTCATTTTTATGTCAAACTATAGTGTGGTCATGATGATATGGTGTTTGTGGTGTTGAGCAAGTGTTACAGATGCAACAAGGTCACTTGGTTTCCAAGTGCTTTTGAGAAAATTTGTATAAAGAGTGTACAAGGTGACAAGGATGTGTTCTGTGTTGTGCTCCATATTTCTTCATTCTTAAAGTTGTGCTTATGTTGTTTGGATGTGATGACTAGAATCCTTTGAAGGTGTTATATCTAGAGTTTCAGGTTTTGGATTGTGTGGTAGTAGATGTGTTTGATAGTGTCTAGCATGTGAAGATGGATATCTAGGAGAAATGGAATTGCTCCACATTTCTATGACTGAAGTTTCTTGTCTTGTGGATTTGGGAATGTGCTAATGATTGTTGTATCTATCTTCCCTTGGATGGTTTGGTGTTTAGCTATTCTGTAAGCTTGGTTCATGAATTGTATCTCAGTGGCACTTTGACTGGTTGCATAGGATGATAGCATTTTCAATTTCATGTGTTTGTGCCGGTGATTTTGAATATTTTTTGGTGTTGGAATATTCTAGGATTTTGTGTAATGTTGCTACGTGGTATGAAAGATGTTTCCAAACCTGGTGAAGTGTGAATTTGGTTGCTTAGTAGCATTAATACCAATTTGGCCAACTTGGAGTGTTAGCGCTATTTGCAAATGTGCTTCATGTATTGTGGAATCCTGGTGTAGCGTTTCAGTGTACAGTTGGGTCCTGATTAACCCTTGGTGTCATCTACCTTCACTTCTTTCCACCGCATAAGTGTTTGGTGTTGACCTATTTCGTGGTTGCATGTTTTAGGTGCATACATTTCATTAAAGTCAACTTGGAGAAGGTTATTCATGGTTGCAGAAGATATATATGCAAAGTCAATTGTTGGAGAAGTGTGTGATGAAAATTTTGGTGTGAAATGATGAATGTGTGATCAATTTTTGTGATATAAGTGTGAGCATGAACACCTAAGACTATCAGAAGCAATGAGAAGTAGGCATCTACATTCCAATGTGCTTGAAGTTGTTGGAGTTAGTGAACTGAAGGTTATGAATGGTTGTGGTGGGTTCTCCTATTTCTCTATGGTAGTGAACCTCCTTGTAACATAATCTTTCTATTCTCTTGTGTTCTAGAAGAAGTGATCTTCCTAGGAAGTGATCCTTTCCTTCTTTTGGGTAGTGATTCCTTTGGGCAATGTGGCCTTTTGGTAGCGAGCCTTTTGTAATCGATGTTGATATTCATATAGTGATCTAATCCTCACCATGGTTTTTCCCTTATTGGGTTTTCCATGTAAAATATGGTGTTCTATTATGTATGGTTGTTGATCTGTTGATATTTAATTTGTTTACATTCATGTTGATGCTTAATAAGGGTTTAAAGATTAATAAGGGTTTGAAGGTTTTAATGCACAACTGATTCATCCCCCCTCTTAGTTGTCCTGTGTGTCTAACAATTGGTATCAAAGTAGAGGTTCCTTGGAAGAAGCTTAATCACTTGAGGTAAATTTGGATGGTGCACATGAATGGTGTCAAAGTCCCTATGTTTGATGGAACAAATTATGCTTTCTAGAAAGAAAAGATGGAATCCTTTCTTGTCTCATTAGGGTTTGGTGTATGGAAATTAGTTGAAGATGGATATAATATTCCTACTACTCCTATGAAAAATGAAGATGATATCAAGGATTATGAGAATAATGAAAAATCAAGGAATGCTATTTTTAGTACACTTTCTGATTTAGAACTTGTGAAGGTGATAAGCTAAAAAATTGCTAAAGAGGTCTGGGAGAAGTTGAAGAGCATTTATGAAGGAGATGCTAAGGTCAAGCAAGCAAAGATGTAGAATTACAAAAATTTGAAACCCTAAGGATGTCAGACGATGAATATATATTATAGGCTACATGTTAAGGGTGGATGAAATTGTCAATGCCATCAACGATCTTGGTGGAAAACTGGAGGAAAGTGAAATTGTAAAAGGGTATTGAGCACCCTTCCTAAATCTTGTAGTGCTAAAGTTTCTGCTATTGAGGAAGCTTAGAATCTAGATCAATATTCTAGAGATCAATTGTTTGGTGCATTAACTACTTTTGAATTGAGAGAATTTGAAAAAGATGCTTCAAGGAAAGAAACTATTTTTAAAGTCAACAAGAAGGAAAGGAATGATGAATCTAATCCAGATGATCTTTGATGAAGTGGAAGAAAATTTTGTAAGATTGAAAAAGGGCACTAGAAAATACAAAGGTAAGTTACCCTTAAAGTGTTTCAATTATGGTAAGATAGGTCATTATGCTTCAAAATGTCCAAGAAAAGTTTCAAATGACAAACATAAAGATCATAAAGGTAAATATTTCAAGAAGAGTTATTATGTTAAACAAGACAATGGTACATTTGATGATGAGGAATTAGGATATATAGATGACGAGGAATTAGGATATCTAGATGATGGAAGTGATGAATGCTTGTTCATATATTTGAATGTTGGAACTAATTCTACTAACCTTGAAATATGTGTGAAGGAAAATGCTTCAAAAATAGGTCACAGTACTGAAGGAACTATGTTGAATACCTTTTATCCAAGAGAGGAGAGAAACTATTGGATAATTGACAGTGGATGCTCAAATCATATGGCAAGTGATAAGAGTAAGTTTGTTAAACTTGAGAATTATGATGGTGGTCTTGTTAAGTTTGGTGATGACTCATTTGCTAAGATTTGTGGAAAAGGTTCAATTAGTTTTGATGGAAAGAATAAGAAAAATGATGTTCTTTATATCAAGGGTCTCTGACATAATCTTCTTAGTGTAGGACAAATGTGTAGTAGAGGATGCAATCTAGTGTTTCAAGATGATGGTTGTGAAATCAAAAAAGGAAGCTCCAGAACTTTGGTTGCTACAAGAATAAGGACAAAAGGGAATGTTTATCAATTCAAAGGTGTTGGTGGTAAGTGTTTTATGAATCAAATAAATAAAATTTGGCTATGAAATAAGAATGTATCATATCAATTTTGATAGCCTAGAGTCAAGATCAACTCTACTCATGTTGTGAGAGGCATGCCAAGAATTACAAAGTCTATTAATGCAATTTGCAAAGAGTGTCAGTTTGGAAAACAAACAAAGAAGAGGTTCAAAACTATGTAATACTCTACTATAGGACCTTTGGAGTTGGTACATAGAAACCTATGTGGACCTACTAGAACAAGAAGCTCTCAAGGTGATAGGTATTTTATGTTGTTAATAGATGATTACTCTAGAATGACTTGTGTGACCTTTCTCAAAGAAAAATGAGAAGCTCTAGATAATTTTAAAGCATTTAAATCTATGGTTGAGAATGAAATGGATATGAAAATCAAGTGTTTGAGGTTTGATAGAGGTGGTGAGTTCACCTCTAATGAGTTTAACAGTTTTTGTGAACCATGTTGAAAGAAGAAAATTTACCAAATGTCTATTAGAGAGAAGTCATTCATATCGTAGTTTACATTCTGAACAAAGGTCAAGCAAGAGTGAACAGTTCAAAGACCCACTACGAGCTATTGTATGAAAAAACTTATGTTGTGAAATATTTAAGAGTGTTTGGAAGCAAATTTTATATCAAGAGGGATAAAGAAAACTTAGGAAAGTTTGATGCAAGATCAGATGAAGGATTTTTCCTTGCATATTCTACAAAGAGCAAGGCATACAAGTGCTACAACAAAAGGATAAAGAAGAATAGTTGAAAGTGCAAGTGTCAAAGTGGATGAAAAATCACATCAGAGCTTAGTGTTGATAGAAGGACATGAATATAATGAACCCCTTCATAGAGAAGAAGAAAAAGAAGAAGAGAAAGAAAAGGAGATGCTAGAGTGGAAAAGGAAGAAGCTCCAGAAAAGAATCCTAAGACTCCTAAGGATGTGCACAAAAATCATTCCAAGGATCAAATAGTTGGAGACAAAAGTAGAGGTAAGCTAAAAAGAATAAAAGCTACGATGATAAAGGAACAAGTAAAATTTTGTTTAATTTCTGAAGTAGAACCTAACAAAGTTACTGAAGCTTGCAAGGATGAAAATTGGATCAAAGCTATGGAAGAAGATTTGAGGTAGATTGAGAAGAATCAAACATGGGAACTAGTCCCAAGACTGGAAAACAAGAATGTGATAGGAACTAAATGGGTTTTTAGGAACAAATTAAATGAGAATGGAGAAGTTATTAGAAACAAGGCTAGGATTGTGTGTAAAGCCTACTCACAAGTGGAAGGAATAGATTTTGAAAATAATTTTTATCTAGTAGCAAGAATGGTGGCTATTAGGATCTTTTTGTCTTTTGTAGCACATAAAGACTGAAAAGTATATCAAATGGATGTAAAGTATGCATTTTTGAATTGTGTGTTAGAAGAAGAGGTATACATTGAACAACCAGAAGGTTTTTAGTTATTAGAAGACCCTAACATGGTTTGCAAGTTGAAAAAAGGTATTATATGAGCTCAAACAGGCTCCTTGATCCTATTATGAAAGATTGGACAAGTAATTATTGCATTAGGGATTAAAAAATGGTACTGTAGATATCAACCTTTACTTCAAAGTTGAGAGAGATCAAATTTTGATTGTGGTTGTGTATGTTGATGACATAATCTTTGGAGGAAATGAGGTAATGTGTAAAATTTTTGTAGAGGAGATGCAAAATGAGTTTGAAATGTCAATGTTTAGGGAGATGACTTTCTTCCTTGGGATACAAATCAGTTAATCAAAAAAAGGCATATTCATTACATAATCATAATATGCTAAGGAAATTCTAAAGAAGTTTGGAATGGGGGAATCTAAACTGATATGTCCTCCCATGGTTACTAGTTGTAAATTGAGCAAAAATGATGAATCTCCTAAGACAATTTAGACCAAGTATAGATCCATGATTGGTGGATTATTATATATAACTGCAACTAGACTAGTTATCATGCATGCAATATGTCTTGTGGCAATATTTCAAGAAGATCCTAGAGAATCACATGTGGCAATAGTAAAAAGGATATTTAGATATTTGAAGAGCACTCCAAACTATGGTCTATGGTATTCTAAGGATACTAACTTCTCCTTGAGTGCTTATACAGGTGCAGATTGGCTAGGTTTTGTAGATGACAGAAGAAGAACAAGTCGAGGTGCTTTCTTCCTTGGAAATAGACTAGTTTCTTGGTTGAGTAAGAAGTAGGATTCAATGACATTATCTACTGTAGAGGTAGAATATATTGCTACAACATCTTGCTGCACAAATTTTATGGATGAAGTAGCCATTGAAAGATATCAAAGTATCATATGATGAACCTATCTCTATCTTGATAATACAATTGCTATCAACATTTCAAAAAATCTGGTAATGCATTCAAGAACAAAGCATATCTCTATCTAGTATCACTTTATAAGAGAGAAAGTTGCTGAGAATGAAGTAAAGTTGGAGTATGTGCCTACAAAGGATCAAATAGCAGACATTTTCACAAAGGCTCTTCCAAAAGATACATTTAATTATCTTAGAAACAAGCTAGGGGTTATTACCCCTCCTTTCAACTAGATGCATAAGATGGTGCATTTCTCGAAGGGTGCAATTCAAGATGAATTATTTTTCCTAGACTGATGAAGGCTACCTCTTAGGGGGAGTAGGTAGTGGTGTCTTTGGTTGGTGTAGTCAGGGGGAGCATATCTTGTGCCTAAAAGTGAGAGAGTAGTGAATTGTGCAGGTGCTTCCTTTTTCCATTGATGTCAAAGGGGGAGAGTGAAGTCTAAAACACACAAGGAAATAATTGTAAGAAAAGTGGAGAGAAAATTGGAGAGAGAGATGTCTAAGTAAGGGGGAGAGTTGCTTGAGTGTTGGAGATTCAAAGTTTCTTTTGTTGTTGATGGTTTTTCAGCAGGTGTTGCCATCAATGACAAAGGGGGATACTTATGCACTATGTTCTCATTGATGTCAAACTCTAGTGTGTTCATATGAGAAAGTGTTATAGATGCAACAGGGTCACTTGGTTTCCAAGTGATTTTGAGAAAATTTGTATAAAGAGTGTACAAGGTGATAGGGATGTGTTTTGTGTTGTGCTCTGTATTTCTTCATGCTTGAATTTGTGCTTGTGTGGTTGGGATGTCATGATCAAAATCATTTGAAGGTGTTATATATAGAGTTTTAGGTTCTAGATAGTGCGACAATAGAATATGTGTTTGACAATGTTTGGCTTGTGACGAGGGATATCTGGGAGAAATGGAATTGCTTCACATTTCTCTACATTGAAGTTTCTTGTCTTGAAGATTTGGGAATGTGCTAATAATTCTTGTATCTATCTTCCCTTGGATGGTTTGGTGTTAAGTTGTTCCACAAGCTTGGTTCATGAATTGTATCTTAGTGGTAGTTTAGTTGGTTGCATAGGATGGTAGCATTTTTAGTTTCATGATTTTGCACCAGTGATTTTGAATATTCTGTTGGTGTTGGCATATTCCAAAGTTTTTTGTAATGTTGCTACATGGTCCATAGGATGTTTTTAGGCCTGGCGAAGTGTGAATTTGGTTGCTTGGTAGTGTTAATGCCACTTTGGCCAGCCTAGCATGTTAGTGCTATTTGTGGATGTACTTCATGGATTGTGGAAGCTTGTTGTAGCCTATAGGTGTAGAATTGGGTCTTAGTTAACCCTTGGTGTGGTCCACATTCACTTCTTTCCTTTGTATAAGTGTTTGGTGCCAACCTATTTGGTGGTTGCATATTTGAGGTGCATACATTTCATTAAAGCCGACTTGGAGAAGGTTATTCATGTTTGTGGAAGATATATATGCAAAGTCAATTGTTGGATAAGTGCATGATGAAAAGTGTGGTGTGAAATTATGTATGTGTGATCAAGTGTTGAGATACGAGTGCGATCATGAATGCCTAAGATTACCAGGAGTAGTGAGCAAGAGGTTTCTACATTTTAGTGTGCCTAAAGATATTGGAGGCAATGAGCTGAAGGTTGTGGATGGTGGTGGTCAATTCTCCTATTGCTTTGAGATAGTGAACCTTCTTGTAACAATCTCTTTATATTCTCTTGTATTCCAGAAGAAGTGATCTTTCTAGGCAGTGAGCCTTTCCTTCTTTTAGGTAGTGAGTCCTTTGGGTAGTGAGCCTTTCCAGCAATAAGCCTTTTGTAATTGGTGTTGATATTCATATAGTGAGCCAATCCTCACCATGATTTTTTCCTTATTGGGTTTTCCATGTAAAATTTGGTGTTCTATTGTGCGTGGTTGTTGATATGTTGATATTTTATTTGTTTACATTAATGTTGATGTTTAATAAGGGTTTGAATATTAATAAGGGTTTGAAGGTTTTAATTCACAACTGATTCACCCCCCCTCTTAGTTGTCTTTTGTGTCTAACATAGATAGTAGTACCATTTACATCAGTGATAGAAAAAAAACTCGAACAAATATGTGGCTAAGGCTAACAGTCAACTACAAATTTACATAGATCTATTTCCATTCCATTCTACTAACTTAATTACAACTACTTCTACATCTTTTGAACCTAGTCATTGTGAGTATGTGAACATGGTTCCCGACATAAATTTCACACCACATGACCTTCCCTTTAATAGGAAGCCTTATCCTCTTTACATCCCCGCTTAGGTCAATGGTAACATCGTAATTGGTGTTATGGTTGACCCTGCTAGTAGGGTTAATGTTATCATCGAGTAGACAATCTTTATTAAAAATTTGCATAAGGATAAATATGAGGAATCAAAGGATACAAATCGTACTCATGCTGGCCTTTTTGTACCATGCATTAGTTCTCTTTCCTTGACAGTCTTGGTTGGACCTAAGTCCATTGATGTTCCATTTATCGTGATTCTTAAATTTGACCTATTCAAAGTGACTAGGAATTCCATGGTTAGTCTCCATGAATGCAGTTGCATCGGTAGTCCACAAGTGTTTGAAGTTCCCTTATGATGGCATAGTAAATACTATCCATGACACTGGGTACAAACCACTTGTGCCTCATGGGGGATTTTTGTTAGATCATTTTTGGCCTGCTCCTATTGGACCTTTACCATCCTATAAAGACTTGTTCTACAAGTCTTATTTTAGGTACAAGACTTAACACTATCTTTCCTCCTTTATCTCATGCTATCTCTATGAAGGCATCTATGCATGTGCAACAATGCGCCTAATCCTCTATGGATTTCCTCTTCAAAGGCTACAAAAAAGTACACTCCCATAGATAGACCTTCTCATGTTGTGATTCCATAACTTCCAGTGGTGTCTTTTGTTCCTTGTACTGTGCCTAGCACAAGAAATAGAAAGATGCACACATTAGTGAAATCTAAGCCTAGGGTTTTCCAACTCCTAGTTTTTCCTATAGTCCCTCACCCTACCTTGTATGGTAAGTGGAAGCATGCAACTGGAGTTAGTTATTCTCATGTTTCTCTTAAATCTCAGCCCCCGAGGCCTCCTCCCATTCCTCCACCTACTTCCAAAGTAGAGAACAGAAAGGATCCCACGGTCAAGACTCAGATCTCTATTTCTATGGAATCTCATGTCCCTCCTAAGGAGCCTATTCTTCTGCCAGTAACGATCATGAAGATTACTCCTTTGGTGGAGCAGGACACCCCAAAATCTTCTCAGGCTTCTATTCTTGGTAGTCATAACCGAATTGCATGTGAGCGTAAGCATCGCCGAAGGGCATTGGCTCGAGAGTGTGATACCTTGAAAAAGATCGAGGGTGATCCTTCTACCTCTGTTCTTGCTTTTGTCTTTAAATCTATTGGTTCTCCTTCTATTCCTATTGCTTTAGTTTTACTTATGGATTCCTTGATGAATCCTGATGAACCTTACCCTAAGTGAGTACAAGTTTTCATCGCTCCCTCTTCAGAGCCTCCTTTGATCACTTCTCTACTTGATCTTCCTCCTTTTTTTGAGCCCATGCATATGCCTCACATGAAGGTCATATCTATTGTGGCTCCTTTCTCTTCCCTTTCTTCTTCTTTTGATGTGAGGATTTCAGATCTTCCTCTTAAGCGCAAATCAAAGCATGTCCCCATTCCGAAGGACGATTGTAAAAAGTCTTCTTTA